>CATQJA010000752.1:0-55696 GCA_958295435.1 Mesorhabditis spiculigera
ATTGGATTTCAAAGTTCTGATGTGATTTCTAGCATCATCAAGCGATTTTGATCATTCTAGCTGTTTTCGGCGTTAAAAATCGACCCAGGCATCAGCGAAATCGCTATAAGCGATTGGCATTGCGACATGTAAAGCCCGCCCGTATAAAAAGGCGATGTTACTGATATTTAAAGCGCACGTTCAGGGAGGGGCCGTGTACTCGTCCCAACGTGTACACCCCATGGACGTAGGGACCGCGCGCACTGACTGCCCGTGCCGTGGCAGGCAATTCCCCTCCTTTGCGGCGTGGGGGCCCCTCACCCTCTCGCCAGGTTGTAGCTGGGGCTGACTGGTATCCATCCGCGCCTCCCGAGCGGGGGGTCCGGGTTCGACCCCCGGCCGCGGCAAAAATCTTTGCTTTTTTTCAAAAAAACGTCCCTGAACGTGCCCTTTAACGAAAAATTCCTTTTTTTTGTTTTTTTTTGTGTTTCTTGGGTCATAGGTTCGATGGCCGAGCACACGAATTTGGACTTCTGGGCCCCTTTAAGGCCCTGCTCTTTGTGCAATACTTGTAATACTGTGTAATACTTATTTTCCCTACCCAATACTTCCTTCTAACCCAGTTTCCAGTGGTTCGGGCATCGACCCATACGGGCTTCACCACGAATGCAAACCAGATTGGTCTGGTGACATTCCGACAGATTGTGACAACACATGGGCTATCGCCAAGTACTTGAACGACCCGGCACGACGACGAAATCTCGGTATCCCACCCTCTGTGCAGGATTGGAAGGTTTGCAGGTGAGTCGTGTTGCAGTTCAGCTCTCATCATAGATCCCACATTACCGTCAAGGTCACATTTTGACACATTTTCGGAGATATCTCGGAAAATGGCGCCGCGCGTGAGAAATGATGGCCTGACCCTGAACACCAAAAAAGCAGCATTTCTGCCAGTGCTCTGTCTGAAAAAGTGCAGTTGCGGCGGCTCTAACGTGACATTTGAGAGGGATGATAAGGGGTTGCATTTGGAAAGGATATTTCTCTGTTACAGAAATGCACAACAACTAAACTATACGAAGCAATACCCTACGGTACTGCCACATGTGAAGCGAGCATTAGAAGCGGGAGTAAAGGTATTTGACGCCACTGAGAGGAATTGCAAATCAGGTGATGCTCTACTTACGGAGTGATGGATGCGATATGTAACCCGATCTCAGCCTTCGGTTTACCTCACAAGTCTTTGAGGCGATGCATTGGGTCGGTTGTCCCACCTCGAACCGGTGCAATAATTTGGTGTATAGAGCTACCATAGATCCCATAATGGTAAGAAACCAACTATCGTATCTTGCTCAGCAATGTGCCGTAGGCAGGGCCGCCTCAATCTGGGTAGTATGGGCAGCAACGGAAAAAATGGAAGGCTATCGAAAATACGTGAAGCTCCTGTATACGCTTATCAAATAAGGCTTTGGCCAACTTGCGCACCAAATTTTAGATTAAAAAATTTTCTCTTTTGGTCCTTAGCGTCGTTTGAATCATCGTAACCCGCTCTACAAACGTGGATAAGGAACTTTTTTGAATCTAGAAAGCAGATAAATGTTGTAGGCTTTGGGGCTTATCTCTTGGTATTTTTCCCGCTCAGAGCTCCTTCATTTATCGGTAGCAAGTGCCGACTGGAGTTGCCCTATAAGCGATAAAGTATTTGAAAATCTTCGCCTTGATCTGAGGAATATTTTCGTATGTTTTCCACCCCGGTAGGCCTACGGAGAGTCCTGAAATGAAGGCCGACAACGGACTGGGCAAAGGCGTATTCGCTGCCGTTTAGACGTCCATGAAAACAGCTATAAAAAGTTCAACCTAAATTATTTCTGACAAGGCGGACCCCCAGGTAGGGGATACAACTACATAGATCCCCGATCAACGTAAACATTCCCTGATTTTTTATGTTGTAGACAAGCTCCCGACCACCAACCATACTACCTGGAAAATCGAGTCGCGGGCAAACCGCTGCAGAATGGTGGATAGTAGTTTTGCTACGGTTAGGGTAGACGACGCGTTAACGATAAGTACCGAAAGTTGAGAATGCTGGCCACAATGTTGACGGGACAGGCCCGGCAAGTGCTGCAATATCTCTTTTAAAATTTATTGCGGGGCAAAGCTCTGGGTGAATAAATACTTTGTGGATCCAACGCCGCTGAAATACAAGCTGTATGGTGAAAGTTACAACAGAGAATCTTCCAAGGTTAACTACTGGATAACTGCTCAAAGTCGGTGTCGTTTCCATGCGGGCTTTGATCGGATTGGTATAGCACCAAAAAGTGAAAAATTTTAGGTATTTCCTAGGGTATCTTGATGGATGATCGGTGGCACCATCCTGCAATGATGCTTGGTTGAAAAGACTTCAAGAGCGAAACTACGATGCTACGAGACTAGCAAAGCGAGGCCACGCCCATACCATATGCCGCGGGGGTGTGCCTTGAAGCGCTGAATACCACAGTATCACGTCGTGCCGGTGATATCACGTTAGGAACCGATGGCTTCTACCCTAGAATTTGATATATTTAATTTTACCTAAATGAACATCGATTTACAAATTTTCGAAAATAAGTCTAGGCGCAAGTCTCAAGTTGGACGTTGTGCCCTGCTACACCGTACTACCTCGGAGCTAGTCCAGGGCGCAAGACCTATCGTGTCCTATCTTTTTAACCTATCTTTTCGAATTTTGTGGTGCGTCTGAGATGCGAGAAGCCTCTCATTCGATAAAGCTTGAAAATATTACCAAGTCTCACCGTCAAAAAAGCTGCTGAACGGAAACAGTCTTTGAGCGCAATTAAGGAACTAAAAGCCCTTTGAGAGCTAAACTTCTTCTATACTCTAGTAGTTCAGCAAGATTTGGGATCTGTTCATCGAATCATCGACGCCTGTCCATGTCCAAAAAGTCCCGCGGTTCTTGTTGTAATGTCAGAAAAAGTCATGTGTGAAGCCAAATTCACGCAGGCACAGTCGAAGCGGATTCATTTGCAAACCGACGCGTCGATTCGGATTAAATAAAGTTGTCTCACATTTTCCCCTTCTTCAACGATACCGGGCCGGGCATACTGTACCTAGTATGGGCATTTTTAGGTCGTTCCAATGCGCATCAATCACTTGTTCGAGAACTTTTCCGACGTATCCGACCCGGCGGAGGGGGTGCGAATTGGTAGGCATTTTTGCAAGCAATCTTATCATCTCTGATTTGTTGCGAGACCTAGGATAAAGGAAGAACAAATCAAAGCAAGGTTAAAAAAGTCTGGAAATTCAAACTATTGATTAAAACATACAAAAAGCACTCACATAATTGGTTATCAAAAAAAAACGCCGACCTGGTTATCTGGAAATTTCCTCCGAAATGGCCCGGGCAAGTTTAAATTTGGTTTGTCGACCAGAGGGTATTTCGACAGCCTTTTATTTTTAGGTAATGATGAGGTAAATCACTGGTTCGACGGTATGGCCTATCCACAGCGATATCACTTCAAAAATGGCCGAGTAGGTTTACGAGAACGTAGAAGTCTGCTTACTAGAACGTAAAAGTATTATATTTTGGATTTCGATATCATGGAATTTGGACAACATTATCAATTTCGAAATTCTAATACCAAATCCGTTGCAGATGCATTACTCCGCGAAATTCCTGAAATCCCACGCGTATCTGGCTTGTGAGGAAGACGAGCGTCTCGCCGTGTCGACATTTGCAACCCCGCGAAGCGCTCAAACAAATGTATGCTGTACACTGTTTCGTCAAAACATGTACTTTAGATGACAGCTAAGCCTGACAGCGGTGCCCAAGCAATTGTTTGGTCAATTTCTTGCAGGTTTGAGAATTGCTTGGGGTTTCTGATTAAAAAAAATGAAATGAATATATTTTTATATTCATTAATGATATATTTATCTCCGAAAAAATGAATATATTTTTATCCAGCTTGCCGGTAAGGGGGGAGGGGGGGGAGGAGGAGAGAGAGAGAGAGAGAGAGAGAGAGAGAGAGAGAGAGGAGATGGAGAGCTAGAGAGAGAGGAGAGAGAAAGAGAAAGAGAGATGGAGAGAGAGATGGGAGAGAGAGAGAGAGAGAGAGAGAGAGAGAGAGAGAGCGACGGACAAAATCGGCTGGATATTTCAGGTGCCACAGACCGACCCCTCGATAAAGCGAGTATACGATCGCGCGTACCTTACACGGACCCGCGATACCCATCCTACTGCCATTCATTCCGGCATAACCGAAAATTATTTGATACTTTTCGAGACGCCACTTCGGATCGACATGAGAAAGCTTGAAACTAGGTAACCTATGCCGGTTTTAACGAACTAACAGGCTTGAACAGGCAGCACACATCGCTTAGATTAAGCAAAATTTTTAATGACCACTTTTAAGTGGCCACTTTTTAGCGCGGAGCCGACCTGCTTTCGCGATGCCTTATTTTGGATCGAGGGACAATACGTTAACATTATTCTTGTGGACAAAAGGACTAGAAAGCGGCATCCGCGCAAGGTACCCTCTGAATCTTTTAACTTGGATTTTTGACTTGCTGTAAGACAGTAGACACCTCAGCTCGCCCTCATCTCCTATCTCAGCCGCTTCCTGTCGTACAGGGCTGTGAAGTATACCAAAATGTTCGTCTTGGCCTGGCGAGTATCTTGGTATACTTTACCCGTCTGTTCCACGACGGGAAGCCGAGATACGGTAGCTGAGGTTTGGCGGAGTATCTGAAGTACCTTAATTTGAATTGCCGATACCTTTAACCTCGAATTTCAGTTCTTCGCACCGCCTTTCTTCACCTTTCACCATGCCAATGCCTTTGAGCGCGACAGATTTTTGTGTAAATTCAAATTTTACGAATTTTTACGCGTGTCATAATTTTTCAGACGTCGATTTTTGTCTCGTGGAGAATCCGGGGAATTTCGAGGACTTGCTGCTACAACACATGCGAGATGGGTCATTTTCGTCTAGGGTAGATCTCCACCAAAAATCAATATCATTAAAATGTTAGAACCCGTTGTTCCGCCCTTTTCTACATCGAATCGTCATTCCTACCGATGTTTCCGGCGATATTGAGGCTGGCATCGACCTGGCGGAGGTCAATTTCTATT
Source organism: Mesorhabditis spiculigera (assembly GCA_958295435.1). Taxonomy (NCBI): domain Eukaryota; kingdom Metazoa; phylum Nematoda; class Chromadorea; order Rhabditida; family Rhabditidae; genus Mesorhabditis; species Mesorhabditis spiculigera. The sequence goes on from CATQJA010000752.1 coordinate 5,099, forward strand.
CGAAGAAACGCTGTTTGAAAATTTATAACATCACTATGGTATACGATATACGTTCTAGCTTGTGTTAACATTATTCACCCTATAAGTATCAACGTTTAAGACCCTAGCTTTCGACAGAACTATTTCCAATGTATTGACAATTAAATCTGCTCATAAAATCCCGTAAACACTTCCAGACGGCCGCTTCATCACGAGGTGCCCGGGCAATTCTACAGGCTGACGGCTCGGTCTTTTGCATCCCAGCCAAAATTTGCCAGCACTGTGAGTATCTTCCGCTCATTTTCCAAAGGGTATTTTCTGAGTGTCAAAAAGTGTCATTTTTGATTGAACCATCGGCTTTTCTAAATATGCCTCCAAATAAAATAAATAAAATATGAAATAAAATTCCTGTCAGCCTTTGAACTGCCACGCTATAACGAACGTTTCACCGGGCTTCCCTATCGATTCGTGTATGGGACAACGATACTCTACGCCGCGGCGGAACGTCGGGTTCCCGGGGTAAGATCCCCTCTTTAGTGTCTTTTAATTGTGGTTCTACGAATGAATATACAGGGTGTCCCAAAAGAAATTCTCCGCTTTAGCGGTCCGCAAAAGTCACGGATATGACGGTTTAGGTATCTATCGAAAGCTGGGGACAAGACGAAAAACATTTCCCGTTTTAAAATTGGCATTTTAAGACGATGCTGATTTTAGGCCTTTTTAAAAAATGGTTTAATATCTCGCAGGCTAAAAAATTTTGTCAAACGAAAGCGTTTGTTTTCTCGCCGTTTCAAGGGCTTTCGAATGGTGTAAAATCCATCCCGACCCGAGCTTTCTCCGGACCGTTAGTGGGAGTCCATTATTTTCGGGACATCCTGTGCAACTGGTATATACTGAATGGACAATTTTGATGCCCACATTTTAAGGTGGTCAAAAACGATGTCAACACCGGTGAGACGTCGATCCACTACAAAGACGACGCGGAGCAACTTTTCGGAGAGCCTGTTTTCGTGCCAAGTCCGAACGGAACGGCCGAAGATGACGGTACCATTACATACCATCCTATTTCAAGACTTTTAGGGATCATCCTCGTGCCGGTGATGAGCGCGAACCGGCGGAAAAAGCCAATTTTCATGATTCTCGACGCCAAAAGCCTCCGCGAGATTTGTCGGTGCGGTTTAGCTGCCCTAATAAAAGACAAAATATTCAAAATTCCGAGTTGCCGTAAAAAAGGAACCATTTTCAGGTACGTTCTCCCCGTTCCACGGATCCCCATGGGTTTCCACGCAATATTCGTTGATGCAGCAGCAGGAGACAAAGAAAATTGACGATTTTGATAAAGTAGTCTAAGAAATTTTGCATCCTTTCTTTGACTTCCCTTAAGCCAAATTTCTGGTTATTTGAGCTCAAAAACTCAAATTTATTGGTTGGTTAGGTGGCATCGAGCAGATAAGGCACACAAAACGGCAAAAAAAAATAGTTGACCCGGATGTGATTACACAAATAAATGAGAGACGTGGGCGAAAATGGCGAGGATTAGATGCATTAGATGCTTGATGAACAGAACGATGCTTGCCAAAACAACAAAGATTATTCGAATGCAATGTACCAATATTTTCAAAAAAAAAAAGGAATACAGTCGCAGGAAACAGCGAATGGAATTGTTTGAACGAAAACCCATTATTCTTGTTGGCGTGGCCGTTCGACGAGGGGATGGTCGACTTCAGCGGTTGGTTTCAGGTGGAATCTTGCCACGAGCATGTCGCGGTACTGAAATTGGACGGCAATTAGCCTTCGAGGCTTGCAAAAACGCTTTTTCGTATGGCTTACTGGCCTAGAGTACCTCGGTATCCCAAAAATCTCCCCCTTAGGCGGCCGACGACTTGTCCGATTTTTACGATTTAGGGGTCTATCTATCAAATCCGCATATTTTTAAAATTGTTCTAACGGATATTTAGTAATATTTTTTGAGACACGAGGGGGATTTTTTGATGTTTATTTGATCAAGGGGGTTTTTACAACAGTTGCAATATTTAGGCCTCTCCTGGCAGACGAACGACTACTTTTGAAAAAAGCGTTGGCGAAAACACAGCTGGTATATCGCTTAAACCAGTTAAATTTGGTTTTTGGCAAAAAAAAACGTGTTTTTTGATCGAAAAGCACGAAAGTAAAAGGGGCATACCTTTTTGAGTAACCACGCGTTGCTCCAAGTCGTGACGACCGCGTTGAGCCCGATTCCCAAAGCGATTAATTGCTTATAGAGAACGGACGGCAGTTCGGTCCAGTCTGCTCGTATTACGATGGCCGTGTAGAGCAGGGGGATCCCGCTAATCAGCGCCACTCTAAACAGAGTACTTGCATGATTTTTGCCAGAATAGAAACCAATTTCATACACAGTGGCCTCAAAAAAACCCCCAGTTGGCCGTCTTCTATCCGATCGATTTTTACCGGCGATGCAGACCCATAAAAACTATGTGCAGCCAAATGTTATTGTAATTGTAAGCAATTTATTGAATTCGTTCGTTTGGCATATTTCGAAAACAGGTTGGGCCAAACATTGAATTTTTCTTCAGCAAAATACTTCCTGGGCGTGGTCAAACTGTACTTCTTCTACCCTCAGAATCGTGATAATTAGGACCCTTTACAGACGCAAATCTTCTAGAATCTACAAAAGCATGAGCGTGACTTTTAAAGGGATCACGAAGGCACCGTAGATCAGGTCATCTATAATTGGCAGCGAGCCAACCGGAAATGCCAATGCAGAAAAATGGGCAGAGAATGGGACGAGGCAGGAGGGAACAGAGAAGCTTTATGTTAATTTTAGAACTAAATGTTTTATCCTATTTTTCCTGGGCCTTCCTGATCCCTTTAAATCCCACTTTTGGCCGGCGAAAGGCAGCGTGGAAATGGGGAAAAAAATCAAATGGCACGCTTGAATTAATGGCCGAAGAAGACTCACGGAGGCTTAGAAGAATCGCTGGATGGCCGGCGCTGAGGGCACCATCGCGCCAAACCATGCCTATCAGAAGCATGGCTGGCCAGTGGCACCGTCACGCACCCGATCACGTCAGCCACGACGAGCAGGACGGGAACATTCTCCACGGATTTCTAATTTAACGCAGTTAATAAAGGGTGTCCCAATCAAAAAAAACCTCTAACCCAATGCAGGAGTATCGTAGCGTACTTGTAGTTAAACCAATCGAATGCCCTTGAAACGACGAATTCGCAAAAACGGTCCAAACCATGTTTTTATTTAAATGCCCTATTTTACAAGCCATTTTGTAGCATTTTACTGCTTCTTGGGGGTGGATCTGAGCTAAATTGTCTTAATTTCTCCAAGCAAAATGACCGGGAAGCAGCCGTCAAATGGAAGCAAGGCCCGTTCATTAATGTTTCTGAATGCGTTGTAAAATATCGCGTTTCAATGAGAATATAGTTTTGACGATTTTTGCAAACTCGCCGCTTCAAGGCTTTTCAAATGGTGTAACTATCATTCCCATCCGATACTGATGCGTAGAATTAGAGGAGGTGTTTTTTTCTTATTGGGACACCCTGTAGTTTTGAGGAACATCCAGGAGCATGAAAATTTGATCCAAAGGTTGCGGACCGATGGGGGGGGGGGAGGCTAGCGCTTGCCTAGCGTCTAGCAAGCGGCGAGGTGATGCACAATTGGGAATGCCGACGGCGCAATTGCTCCGCCCTATTTGCCACATGTGCCCGGTCGCCTGCAGGAATCTGAAAGAATTACCACCATCCGTCATAAGGCATGGCCGGGATTGGTAGTAGATGGGTGTATCGCAACAAACCAGATGTCGAGACTCGTACATGGTGGCACGGCGGTCCCCCGAGCAGATGGACCCGAGACAGATTGGCCCATGCTTGGGAATTGGTGGCCAGGCGAAATGGGCGCACAATTTGGGAAATTCAGGGCTCATCATCCATCATCCAGGGTCCCCCAAAAAAAACTATGCCTGGCGGTCCGCAGACGTGACCGATTTCAACGATTTAGATATCTTACCTTATCTTATAGATACCAAATTTTTTCGGCATAAGCCAAAATTTTTTTTTTATAAATAGCGGATGCGTTTCTAAATTGTTTTTAACTGTCAATTATTCGGGTTTCGGGCGATTTTCAGGTGCATAGATGGCAAACTGTGGCCTAGATCATTGATATTGATATCTTACCACATAAAGCCTGTTTATTTCAAGTGTTTACAATGGCAATAATGATTTAGAATCCAAAACCAGTTATTTTGCAGGTTCTACGTCTTAATCATGCCACTTTGGCTTGATTCAAGTTTACGGTACTCTCCGAAAATGCGGTTTTTTGTGTTCAAATCGCTAAATAAAGGTCAGAAACGGACTCAGCGACAAAAATTAGGTGGCGGAAGGCACTTTTTAGTGGAGAAAACCTCATTTTAGTTTTGAGATCGGGTACCGTAAAGTAGTATACGGGGGTGACTACTTTACGGTACTCGCCCAAAATTTGCCTTTTTCTGCACGAATAGAAGCACCAAGGTCTGAAACGTATTAATCAGCAAAAATAAGTGGGCGGAAAGGCCTATAAAGGGAAGATTCGGACACAGATTCCATCTCTCAATCACACCCAGTTTAAGCCTAAAAATAAGGCTTCGTGCCATCCGGGGCCTAGTCGCTTCGGATGGGTGCGAGCTCGTACAGGGTTTCGAAATCGGGGCGCCCGAGGAGCGCGAAGCGCCCAGGCGCCCTGATTTCGAAAGAGTGGAGCGGCAGCCCATCCGAAGCGACGGCCCACCTTGCGCGACATGTCATAAGCCTCAAACTTCGAAGTCTCAAATCACTCATTTTAGGCCTTTCCGCCAAATTATTTTTGCGGCTTAATGCGTTTCAGCCCATACTGCTTCTTTTCGTGCATAAAAACTAAAATTTTGGGCGAGTACCGTAAAGTAGTCACCCCCGTATACTACTTTACGGTACCCGATCTCAAAACTAAAATGAGGTTTTCTCCACTAAAAAAGTGCCTTCCGCCACCTAATTTTTGTCGCTGAGTCCGTTTCTGACCTTTATTTAGCGATTTGAACACAAAAAACCGCATTTTGGGAGAGTACCGTAAACCTGAATTTTCCCGCCACTTTTACCAAGAGAACCACACCACACATTTTAGTTCCGAATTTCTGAATCGGCTCTACACAGCTGTATTCGAATTTTCCTTTTTGCTTAGGTTTGACAACTTCGTCCAAACGCTCCAAATACATTATAATTTTTTGAATTTGCATAGCACTGTTCAGAAACTGGGGACTTCTCTCACGGGCGGGTTTTTAGCCCTCGGACGTAACGAGTCACGAACGCCTTACACAACTTTACACCGCGTAATTGACTGCCCAAACCCAGTTCTTTTGACAAATAATCTTGTAAAGGTTATTCTAACGATATAAACAAGAGAAAGATAGTTGTAAAAAAGATATGGACGTGAAAGGGACATAATCTGGCGTGTTTCGAGCAGATTGACGATGTTGCTGTTTCATCACACATGACTAACTAGTATGAATCTTTATACCAATACTGATTCCATCATGAGCCGACTTCCGTTATAAGTAAGTGTTACGCCATGACTTTGCTGGTTGCTCGCTACAAAACCAGCCGAGCTTCGTCGAGGATGAGGATGAGGACGATGAGGATGAAACCTAATGATGTGACGCTCGAGCATGCGTAAAACGCTGGTGATGATAGGGTCATTGTAAAGCACTTGTCTGATTTGCTTTTGACAGCTACCATTGCTCCTTCGAGTTCGGTCCATCTAGCCTTTTCTAATAATTATAAGTCTTAGCCTACGGCTATCAGTTATAATGTGATATTTCGTAATTCACAAAAGAAGCTTGCATTGCGAGCATTGTGTGTACAATGTTTGCTGAGGATTATTGCTCGCGAAAATGGAGAACAATGTGTTGGTGACTATAGAAGAAGCTTCTTCGAGTTAGAACAGGTTTTCTTATACGTACTGGTGTGCAATGAACCAGCAAAATCGTCAATCTGCTCGAAACACGCAAGATTATGCCCCTTTCACGTCCATATCTGTTTGACAACTATCTTTCTTTTGTTTCTAGCGTTAGAATAACTTTTACAAGATTATTTGTCAAAAATAACTGGGTTTAGGAAATCAGTTACGCGGTGTAAAGTGGTGTGAGTCGTTGGTGACTCGTTACTCGGTTGTTTTCGCGCGGTCCGTTGCGCGGGAGTTGGGCTTGCGCGGCCCCATGCGCGGCTCTCGGAAAATGCGCGAGAGGGACGCGGCTGAATGCGCGGGACCGCGCTTTCTGTCGCGCAATTAGTCGCGGAAGGAGAATGCGCGGTCCCGCGCATTTCGTGCATGGTTTCTAAACGTACTAAATGAAAACTCGAGGCTTTTAGCGTATTTTCGTTCAATTTAGTTTTATTTATAGATATTTGTGTCTTTGCTGGAACCAATGCTGTTTTTTTGCACTGAAGACCGGAGGTATCAGGCGAGGTTTATCATTTTCATGGAATTTAGGCTTTGCAAATGCTGAGACTTTGATGACAAACGATCCATGGTCTAGCTTCGGCAAGTTTTTTATTTATTTTTCAACAAAACTGCGCTCTCAGGTTAATGAATGCACTGTCAAAGGCCCCGGTATCGGTAATTTGTGGCATGTGGCATAATTCCAAGAAGAAACGCGGATGATCAGGAGTAAGTAAGACTGTAAGACTTGAGTCTAATTCCTTATTGTTGTCAGGAGAATTTAGGCAAAGAAGTTGGTAGAAATAACTATCTCCCCAACGAATATAGGAGGACCACGGTAAGTCAGAAACGTTAGTGATGCGAACGTAAGTCGAACCAATACGGTAAGTCTGAATCAATCTAACAAATTAGCTAACAAAATAAATAGTATTTCACTCAATTCCTTGGCACTCGCTTCGAACGAGGTGGGTAAACAGTTATAAAAAGCTAGTTTTCAAATGCTAAGGACAAGCTTAGGTTCATCGACAGCACCTCAACTCTTCTTGCGGAAAACAATCTTTTACGACTGTTTTTGTATCATTACCCCGGTATAAATGTATAGCTACTCATACTCCATCTACTCACAGTAATACCTGCTCATAACGCAGGTTTAATAAGTAATATAAGAGCTTTAAAAGGAGGAAAAGCTCCCCTGGGCCAGTTGACGGCGAGAGCCGCGCAAAGTCCCGCGCATTCGCAGGTCCCGCGCATTTGGCCGGCGCTCCCCGAAATGCGCGGGACCGGGTCCCTGCCAGTCTCCGGTCCCGCGCATTTGGTCGCGCAACGGAACGCGCAAAAAGAACCGAGTACGTCCGAGGGCTAAAAACCCGCCCGTACTTCTCTCACATCGCCGGGGTCCCGCCACGAAACCCCTGCGGCACAGCACCGAACCCGGTGTCTCCAGTCCAATAGCCGAAAACACGGCCCGTATTGGGTCACCGAAAGATTGACGGGATTTGGTTGATAAAATCATCATCATTTTTAATTTATGGATTTCATAAATTGTAGTATAAGCGTGATATACGTGGTGTGAAGGGCTTTTGCCGCTTCTCGCAAGTAGCTAGTGGCCGGAACGGGTTTTGATTGTCTCGCTTGCGTGACCGAAACGTGGAGTTACCCTTGATAGAAAGCTTATATATATATATATACTTTATTCAGTAGTTGAATAAGAGTGGGGAGTGGGCGATGTAGGTGCCAATGGTTCAGAGGTTGTATAACATGCGAAAACAAACGGGGGAGAGAAAAAAAAGATCACAGAAATTGGGACAGGTCCATTTTTTCTAAAGTTACACGAAAGCTCTTTGCATTTCCCAATTGACCTTCTTTGAAGACCCTAGGCGGGAGCTTATTCCAGGTTTTCGCAACTCTTCGGGTGTTTACCTCACTCTTATTTTAACGTTTGCACGATTCTGAATTAAAGTGGCATCAATAACCCACGCTGGGTGTGTCCTGCTATTTGAATCAAGCCTCCTGGGTGCCACGATGCGTGCAGCTTACCTCAGCACCTCGACAAGGGATGAATGGGTAGTTCTGTTCGATATTTCGCTAGCTGCGTAATGTCATCTAGATGACGGTACAACTCTGATTTTACTGCAAGCGTCCCATTTTCGGTATTAAAATCAAGTTTTCTGAAAACCTTGGTCATACTTTGTTACGAGATATTGGCAGGCATCAGAACTGCGGCTAACCTAAAGAAAGATATATGAAACGTTCGCTCAAATTCTACGCCCGCTGAAACCAAATCTTTTTAGACAAAGCTATGTTTAACTTCTAATTCGCGGAATATTCTCGCAAAATTAGTTCAAGTCTCGAGTGTGGACCGAAAGATTCCTTCAAGGAGTTTACCCCGCTTTTGTGTTCCTTCACGCTTTCTTTGCTTTACTGACATTGTGGTGGAGGTTTCATTACAATCGATTTCCATTCCAGAATGCCCGCAGTCAAGGGCGATGGCATGCGGGGGTTGGCCGTGTTCATCTCCGACATCCGCAACTGCAAGAGCAAAGAAGCCGAGCTGAAGCGGATCAACAAGGAACTCGCCAATATCCGCAGCAAATTTAAAGGTACGGGCTTCGAGTTTGATCATGTTTATTTGAATTCAGGTGACAAGACGCTCGATGGGTATCAGAAGAAAAAGTACGTCTGCAAGCTTCTCTTCATCTTTCTGCTCGGCAACGACATCGACTTTGGTCACATGGAGGCGGTCAATTTGCTGTCGTCGAACAAGTACACAGAGAAGCAGATTGTCGGTTTTTGGGACTTTGGCCATGATATAATATATGAACTAAGATGGAGGTTTCGCATCTTTTTTGTAAGTCTAGAAATGCTTATTAACTGCATCGGAAGTATGTTTACAACATTTTTAGTAGAATCAAACCAGATGTTAACTGAAAAATTTTTTCAACAAGTCAAAATTTTGGTAAAAAAACGGCCGTTTTTGATCCGAAAATTGGTTAAACTCGTTTTTACGTTTTGGAATAGTAAAAAACATGAGAAACGCGTCTTTTCTGCTATCTATATTTGAAAAACTGGATCCTGAGAAAAAAGTTGCCGCCTTCCCCCGATAATTAACAACCTCTAAATTTACTAAAATTTTCAGGGCTACCTCTTCATCTCGGTGCTCATTGAGCAGAACTCGGATTTGATGAAGCTCATCGTTCAAGCTATCCGGAATGATTTGGTTCGCGGCTTTTCCAATTTCTTAAAACTCCATCTAGACCTCCCGCAATCCGGTGCACGTGAACCTGGCCCTGCAGTGCATCTCTAACATTGGCTCCCGGGACATGGCCGAAGCTTTTGCTCAGGTGAGATTTTTACCGGCTCTTTCGCAAGTTTTTTCACAAACAACTTGATTTTCCGTTCAGGACCTACCAAAGCTGCTCGTCTCCGGCGACACGATCGACTTCGTCAAGCAATCCGCCGCGCTCTGTCTGCTCAAGCTTTTCCGAACCTCGCCCGACGTGATGCCGTCGCCGGATCATGCTTCTCGCATTGTACACCTGCTCAACGATTCGCACATGGTACGCGGGATATCGACTTTTTGATGCTGAGCTCAGCGAGTTATACTAAGTAATTAATTTAGGGCGTCGTCACCTCAGCCGCGTCGTTGATCGAGGCTCTTTCGAAGCGATGGCCAGAGGACTACCGCGGCTGCGTATCACTCGCCATCTCGAGGCTCAGTCGCATCGTCACGTCCACCTACACCGATTTGCAGGTGCTTTTTTGCTAAAATTGTGTTGAGAACCAACCATTTTCCCTCCCATCAGCTTTTTCATGATTTTCAGGACTACACATATTACTTTGTGCCGGCACCATGGCTTTGCGTGAAGCTACTGAGGTTGCTGCAGAACTATCCGCCACCTGGTACGTATAAAATCTTGGCTTGCTTTTTTCTTGCAATTCGGAGCATTTATTCTCAACGAATTGCTTCTTTTCAGAAGACCCCTCGAACAAGGCGAGACTGCTCGAGTGTCTCGAGGGTATCCTCAACAAGGCCCAGGATGCGCCAAAGTCCAAGAAGGTCCAGCACTCGAACGCGAAAAATGCGGTGCTTTTTGAGGTGGGGTTTTTAGTGAACATTCAAAAAGGGGTTTTCTTAGGCTATCGCTCTGATCATCCACATGGACAGCGAGCCTAACCTGTTGGTCCGCGCCTGCAACCAGCTCGGCGCCTTCCTGACCCACCGCGAAACCAACTTGAGGTTGATTCATGTCGATACGAAAACCTTGCTTTAGATACCTCGCCCTCGAATCGATGTGTCTACTTGCGACGTCCGAGTTTTCTCATGAAGCGGTAAAGAAACACCAGGAGACGATCATCACGTCGTTGAAAACCGAGCGGTAATTTGACAACGTATTCTATCACTGATGAACGGTTTCTAGGGACGTCTCCGTACGCCAGCGGGCCGTCGATCTGCTGTACGCGATGTGCGATCGAACAAATGCCGGGGACATCGTCCAGGAGATGCTCGCCTACTTGGAGACGGCCGACTATTCGATTCGCGAGGAGATGGTGAGAGCTTTTTGCTGATTTTTATTCTTTTGTTCTAGGTGCTGAAAGTCGCCATACTCGCCGAAAAGTACGCCACCGACTACACGTGGTACGTGGACGTCATCCTGAAGCTGATCCGCATCGCCGGCGACTACGTCAGCGAAGAAGTCTGGTACCGTGTCATTCAGGTCGGTATTGATTTTCTGGTGACTTCTTGAAACAGTCTGGGCCCTCAAAAAGAGAAAACCCTTTTTTTAGATTGTCGTTAACCGCGAAGACGTGCAAGGCTACGCGGCAAAAACGGTCTTCGAGGCGCTGCAGCGACCGGCTTGCCATGAAAATATGGTCAAAGTCGGCGGATATATTCTCGGCGAATTCGGCAACCTCATCGCCGGCGATCAACGATCCGCGTTCGTTTTTTATCCTTTGGATCCTTCGGATTTCAGGAGGCTCTTTTACACCTGTTTTTTTAGCCCTCAAGTCCAGTTCGACCTGCTTCACTCAAAGTACCATCTGTGCAGCATCAACACACGCTGTCTGCTCCTCACCACCTACGTCAAATTCTGCAACTTGTTCCCGGAGATCAAGCACGTCATACAGGAGGTGAGTAGTGTTGGACAGCACCCCAAAGAGAGCACCCCGGGGTGCTTTTTTCCCACCCGGGGTGCTTTTTTCACCCCGGGGTGCTCTAAAAGCACCCCGGGGTGCTCACTTCCACCGGGGTGCCCCAAAAGCACCCCGGGGTGGGAAAGGAAGCACCCCGGCGGGGAGAGGGGTGCTCTGGAAAGCACCCCGCCCCCCAGTGGGGTGCTCTGGAGCTTACCCGCCCCCAGAGGGGTGCTCTGGAAAGCACCCAGGGTGCTTTCAGGAAGCTTACCCAGGGGTGCTTTTGGGTGCTTTCTGGGGTGCTGTCTGGGGGTGCTTTTTGAGATAACTGTCTTCTGAACTAGACTATATGGGACGGTCAAAATGCGAACCTTTTAGGGTTTGAAAAGGTGGTTAATTACTGGATTATACGTTTGATATTACCTGATATGTAATCATTGAGTATACATATAAAACAATTTTCGTAATAACTTCAAAATAGGAACCGAATTGCAAAGCAACGTCATTCGAGTGGTTTTTTTCCGCTGATTGCCTATTTTTCATTTTTTTTTTGATATTTTGCAGTTGCTTTATGCTTATTCGGCATAACTTTTTATAATGTTGTTCCAGAAACGAAATGCACAACTTTGTCGTGGACATCGAGAAGTGGAGGTATCTGCTGACCTAATTATTTTATTTGCCATAAGGACGACGAGCAGAGGGGCCGGGTTCAAAGTGATGCCTTTGGCACCCTGAGTGATACGCCGCTGTCGTGGAAAATGGTGCTTGGAGGAGGGGTGGGGCCAGGAACGCCTAAGGCTATAAATAGATTGCGGCAACCCGGAGCGGCATTTACTGATTACTATCGGCAAGTATGCAATTGCTTTAATTAACTCTCTTTTTTTCTGACGCCCCGAATTTAATTTAAACTGCCCTAACGCCCGTTTATCTCTTCTGTTCTTTTCCAAATTGGCAAGGGTCAATGAGGGCGCATCAGGGAGGATAACGCTACGAAACGTTTGATAATTTGGTATATCTTCAAATTAAAGGTTCGGGTCTTCGGACCACCGAAATCCTCCTTATTAAAAAAGTCGCTTTAAGGACGCCCTGATAAGTCTGATTGACCTATACCTGTTCCTTGATCAATATCAATACACCTCAATTTCAGCTAAGTCTCCAACGCGCACAACAGAAGCCCGACTCAGGCCTTTACCAGGAGCAAACTTTCGGTAACCAGACAATCAGCCACCTAATCCGCCTTTTTAGCCTTCTACCCAATCGCTATACCTTCGAACAAGCGGCCGAATTCTATCAAGCTATTATGACCGCCGGAGCAGCGATCCCACCTTTATTATCTGAGAATGAAGAGGAATTGAATGGGGAAGAGCCTAGCTATCTATTGATCACCGAGTCTTTGATTGAAGAAAATTAATTCAGTATTCTAACCATTTCTTATTCACCGTGCCAGATATTAAATAATCGCAATAAAGAAGCTGCAATATGTTACATAATGCCTAAAAATGAAAAATAGGCAATCAGCGGAAAAAAACCACTCGAATGACGTTGCTTTGCAATTCGGTTCCTATTTTGAAGTTATTACGAAAATTGTTTTATATGTATACTCAATGATTACATATCAGGTAATATCAAACGTATAATCCAGTAATTAACCACCTTTTCAAACCCTAAAAGGTTCGCATTTTGACCGTCCCATATAGTCTAGTTCAGAAGACAGTTATCTCAAAAAGCACCCCAGACAGCACCCCAGAAAGCACCCCAAAAAGCACCCCTGGGGTGCTTCCGAAAGCACCCCGGGGTGCTTTCCAGAGCACCCCTCTGGGGGGCGGGGTGCTTTCAGAGCAACCCCACTGGGGGGCGGGGTGCTTTCCAGAGCACCCCTCTCCCCGCCGGGGTGCTTCCTTTCCCACCCAGGGTGCTTTTGGGGCACCCCGGGGTGGTTTAACACCCTGGGTGCTTTTTTAGACACCCAGGGTGAAAAAAAAGCACCCGGGTGGAAAAAGCACCCGGGGTGCTCTCTTTGGGGTGCTGTCCAACACTAGAGGTGAGTAGATTTTTGGTTCTCGCCTCTATTGCATTTTTAGGTCTTCCGCACCGATCACAACCTCCGGAACCCTGACGCCGAGCTGCAACAGCGTGCCGTTGAATACCTGCAGATGAGCCGTGTGGCGACTCCGGATGTGCTGGCCACCATCCTCGAAGAGATGCCTCCATTTGCCGAAAAGGAGAGCTCCCTCCTCGCCAAGCTCAAGAAGCACAAGCCGCAAGTGGAGGAGCTGGAGACGGTCGCCCAGGAGAAGAAGAGCCGGCCCCAGGCTGTGATGGCGCACGAAGGGAACGGCGGCATTGGCTCGCTTGTCGATCTAGACCATTCCTCCCAGTCGGACGCGGCCGCGCTCGTAGATATTTTCGGCGCCCCGGCGACAACAGCATCGTCGGGTAATCACTCTTCCACTAGCCCGGTGCCATCTGGAGAGCCGGTCGTCGTCAACAAGGACGACTATACAAAGTGCGCTTTTGATTTGCTTCTGGTTCTTTTGTAAAATATGCGGAAGCATAACCTTTTCCAGTAGAACACAGTGTTTCTAATATAGACAGAAAAGGCAATTTTTTGCATTTCTAACCCTCAAAAGTTTTAGGATTGCAAAAACTACGGTTTTGTTAGCAAATTAATCAGATTTTTTTCACCACAATTGCATATTGTTAGATAGATTTCTTTCTAGCTTTTTGAAACAGTTTTTTTGGTTGGAATATAGCTATATTTTATCAAAAATACTATAATTTTTGTGGTGTTGAGAAAACAACTTGTTGGCTTATAGAAAAAACACATTTTTTAGGTTCGTCACCAAGATGAACGGCGTGCTATACGAGGACGAAAGCATCCAGATCGGCATCAAGCTGGAGGCGAGGAACAATTTAGCCCGACTGGGCATGTTCTACGGCAACAAGACGCCCAGCCAGTTCACCGACTTCAAGCCGGTCGTCGTTTGCCCCGGGGCGCTTTCCGTGCAGCTGCAGGCTCAGGTAAATTTTTTTGGCTGTTTTAATTAATTTTTATATTGTTTCAGGCCAAGCCCATCGACGCCTCGGTGGGCGCGATGGCTCAGGTGCAGCAGTTGATCAACTTCGTCTGCGTGCAAGAGTTCAACCGGATGCCGATTCTGCAGATTTCCTTCAATTACACGTGAGGTTTTTCTTAGCTCTCTATCCTCGTTTCTTTCAGTCAAACCGCCGGCGGGGCTGCGCGCTTCGACAAATTCTTCTACCTGCCGATTTTCATCAACAAGTTCTTCGAGCCGACGGACATGACCAGCGAGACGTTCTTTGCCAGGTTGGTTTTGGATTTTATGACGTGTTGACGCTGTGTTTGGTTGATATTTTTTTTAATATATTTTTTTGAGATGGAAAGCCCTCGGGATCCCGTCGCAAGAGAGCCAAAAGATCTTCACGGCCAAGCACCCGATCGACACGGCGGCCGTCAATGCAAAGGTGGCTTTTTACGCTGATTCTTTAGCATCTATTTGATTTTGCTAGCTCAGAAAGTCTACGATTTCTTTTAGCTAACCGGCGTCGGCGCCAAACTGCTCGTCGACGTCGACCCGAACCCGGATAATTTCGTCTGTGCCGGCATCATCCACACGCAGACCCAGCAGATTGGCACGCTGATCCGGCTGGAGCCCAACAAGCAGGCCAAGGTCAGTTTTCGCGTGGTGTTGACGGAAATCGGGTTTTTGAGAAGAGGAATGGTTTGTGAATTTTCCTTGCTGAGGAAGTGAACTATTATTAGCCTTCAGAAAACGGGGCGCTATCCGACATAATTTTTCTGCGCATATGAATGAATCCGTTTTAAGCTTCGGAAAAAGGGAAACAGTTTGAGTTTTATCTTGAGGTTTAGTAGGTCGTTTTTGTGTGGATTTTCGGTTCTTTTGCATTATCGGGGGAACAAACTTTTGCCTCAGCAGCCGATTTTTTTGGTAATATAAATAGAGAAAGTGGTTTGCAACAGTTTTGATGATTCCTAAATGTGAAAATGTCGCAATTTCGATTCAAAATTACAAAATTTTGATTTAATGGCCGATTTTCGAGAATTTTACAAAAAGCTATGAATATGCTTAGTATTTCGTTGCTAAACATTCTGCGCTTGCAGGAAAAAAAAAGTTAACCCCCATCGATAATGCAACAGAACCGTATTTTCATACTTTGTCTTCTTCTGCATCAAAAAGGGCATCGGATAGCGTTTCTCGTTTTTCAAAAACCTCGATACGATTTCACGTAATTGCCCCGTGAAACATGCCTAAAAACCTGTTCAGAAATATCGGCTGACCGTCCGCTCAAGCAAGGACACCGTGTCGCGCTACCTGTGTGACGTGCTGGCCGAGCTGTTCTAGACACCGTTGTCCTCCCGCCATCCCCTTCCCCTGCCCATTTCACTTGGAACTCTAGGATTTTTGCGGGCGGCTAACAATTGGGATTAATTCGGCGCGAAATCGGAAGCTGATCTTTGACGTGACAGATTCTTACCTGGATTTTAGAGAAAAATCACGGCTTCTCGGCGTTCGCCAGAAATCCCATTGTTGTTGCCCTAAGTTCTTTACAAATGCGGCCCGCCGTTCCCCAGTTCATTCCAGTGCCCTTTGCTCGCACCGCAGTTGCCCTTTTTGCGCTTGTTGTTCACCACACCCCCCCCCATTGAATTACGTAATCTGTCAACCAGCATCCCAAATCTGCGCGAGTTCCCCGTTTTTCGGATTTTTGTAGAGAATTTTCCCTTCGCTGTGCCTCTCGCCCATTGAGTTTTAGGAAACAAATTTTTCAAGGGGTCCGTAAAGTGGGAATTGCTTTTTTCTAGCTTCAGAAAAATATTTTATTTCCTTCCTCGCGGTCCCTTTAACCCCCAAGAATTCTATATATTTTTCTACTGGCCTTGCTCCAAAATCTCGTCGTAATCTCACACGCAGACAACTCCCATGTAGTGCTAGCCGTCCTTTTCCCCCTCGAGATTTCCCACCTTGCACAAATTTAATGTCATTTAATTTGGTGTAATTTTCACAAATTGGCGCGCATTTTAACACCCATTCCCCCCTCATCTCGAACAAACACATTTTCGACACACCCCTCCTCATCCATGAGCTCCACTTTCCCATTTGCATAATTTGCCCTGTTTTGTTCTGTGTGCACTCGTCTGGTCGTTCACTTTCGCGTTGTGCTATGCCAAACCGCGAGCAGAGTTTCCAATGTCGGTTCTTTTGCATTATCGGTGGACGAAGTTTTTTTTCCTAGCGTTTTTATGGTTCTTTTAGGATTCTAAAGATTAGAAAACGAGAAATATTTGAAATTACAAAAATTGATTCTTCGACCAAAAGTTTACGTACAAAAACATTTCCAATTTTGTAAAACTTTTCGCTTCACAGATATTTAAATTTACTAAATATTCTGGACTTATAAGGAAAGCTGCCCTCTCCCCGATAATGCATAAGTACCCCACTGTAGAGCAAATTTGTGTTTCTTAAATTAATTTATGCCCCGCCGAGAGTTGTGTATTTATTTTTAGGTTGTCCGCCGCGCCGCGCTCCCCATAGCCAGTGTTGCTTCTTCCACATAATTTATTGAGCTTCCACCTGTAGTTATAATTTATTCAGATTTTCCTCCCCTTCTATGTAATGCCAAATACCCCCAAAATTATTTCCCCATTTCCCAGCCCTGGCCATCGCTCTGTGTTTCCCACCTCCTCTTTGTGTATCTGTAGCAGCAATAAATTATTCTAGTTTCGCGTTAAAAGTTACGATCAACGATTCCAGACTATCAGTGCGATATTTCGAACCCCGAACGCGATTATGGGCCGAATGACTCGCCGTACACAAAAATTGAAGGCGCCGACGTCATCACCTCGGTACTGGGCAATGGCCAATGACTCGACTTTCATCTGCGGGGTCATCGAAGGTCGGTTTTGGGCGCATCTTGTATTTTCATTGTGGCGAATTTCTTCGATTGGTATTTTGAGTAACTTTTGCTGGACAGAATTATTCCTATAGTTATTTTTGAAAATAGGCATAAGCGGCTTCAGCATAGTGAAAATTTCCCTAGTAAAAAAGTTTTGATCCCCACCGGTTGATTTTTACTGCATTTTACGCCGTTTTTTGTTATCTGAAAATTTATGAACAATGTTTAGATTTTGGAACCCTATAGCCAAAAGGATTTTCTCCAAAGCACACGTAAAATTTTATCGCTGGTTTTTTGTGGGCTTGTAACTCTAAACACCCTGCAAGCTGCTAGGTGTAAGCGGAATTGTATAAATTAGATTCTCACATCGAAAATCCCGATTTTTCTTGTGTTCGATTCAGCAAAAAAGTTTAAGCAGCATAGTTTGTTCCCTAAGTATCAGGAGGGAGTTTGGAATTTGATGAAAATCTATAAAATATGGGTAGGATTTCCAAAAAAAACGGATTGGTCGAAAACGTTTCATCGTCTTTTTTTAGGCTTCTACGGCCGCCCCTGGACGCAGGACCAGCGTGTGGACCTCTACAAGAAGCTGGAGCACTACCAGCTGAACTGCTACGTGTACGCGCCGAAGGACGACCTGAAACATCGGCTCTCCTGGCGGGAACTTTACACCGACGAGGAGGCCGGTACGTTTTGATACGTGTTTGTTTTGGTAGAAAAGCCCGTCTCGCTCTCTGTAATATTTTAATGTCCATTTTTATTCAGAAAGTCTTCGTCACCTCATCGCCGAGGCGCGCCTTCACAATCAAATGTTCGTCTACGCTCTTTCGCCCGGCAACGACATCCGCTATTCGGACGAGGGTGACATTAATGCAACGAGGCGCAAGTTGGAGCAGGTCGGGGATTTTGAACCTCTCGATCTCTCTCTATCTCTATCTCTCTCTCTCTCTCTCTCTCTCTCTCTCTTTTCTATCTTTCCAGCTTCAATATCCTTTTCCAGGTCCAATCTCTGGGATGCACCAGCTTCGCTCTGCTGTTTGACGACATCCCCAAGGAGATGCACCGCGCCGACCAAGATCGCTACGACTCCTTCGCCCAGGCGCAGGTTTGCGACTTTCGGCATTTTTTAAAATCTCTGATTTAGGTGCAAGTCACCAATAAGATTTACGAGATGCTTGGGCGACCGGTGTTCATGTTCTGCCCCACCGGTGAGATTTTTCTATTGCGGCGGGATGCCTTAATTTTTAGAATACTGCGAGACACGCGCCCACCCGAGGATCGCCGACTCGGAGTACCTCGACACGGTCGGCCGCTTCTTGCACTCGGAGATTTACGTGATGTGGACGGGTGAGGGAGTTTTTTTCCGGAACCTTTTTTGATCGGTAGAGAGCGCTAAGTTTTTCACAGGGATCGGCAGGAACGAAAGAGTTGCATACAAAACATTTTTTTTAGTAATTTCCGTATTAAAATTAAGTAATATTCGAAAAAATTCAGTTTTGGTTGAGAGTCTTTACAAAAAGACAAAAACTCGCGAAAATGCTATTTTTTGTCGTTTTTTTTCATGGTTCTTATAATTTTCTCGTTACCGCGATTACAAAAATAAGTTAATACTAGTTGTTGAATAAATCCCCGTTACATCTGAAGCAGACCTTTGCTAAAAAATCATTTTCCAGGCCCAAAGGTGATCTCTCGCTGGTTGACGCCCGCTCACTGTGCCAAGGTGGAAAAAGTGCTGCGCCGGAAGCCGTTGATTTGGGACAACTACTACGCCAACGACTATGATATTCGCCGGACGTACCTTGGGCCCCTGGAGGGTTAGTTAAGGTTTTCGATGTTTTAATTTTAGTTTAGGCCGCTCCGTTGCGGTGAAGGAGTCGATCTCCGGGCTGCTGCTCAACCCCAACAACAAGCATGAGACGAACCTGATGGCCATCGCCACGACCTCACAGTGGCGACACGCCGTCGCGGATGCGGGTACGGGATTTGCCTCAATTTATTTATATTACCGATAGCTTCCTCTAACCAAAAATACATTATTTTGCGCTGTATTTGTAACTCTTCGTATATTTTTTTGGTGCGCTATCCACTAGCGCTAAAAAATTGGACAAATAGCACGAATCTGTTAAAATGGCGTACAGGCAGGATTTTTAATGTTATAGTTTTACATTTTTAGATGGGATGAACACGGAGGACAACGCGTCTTTGAAGGTCTACTGCCCGGAAGAAGCTCTAAACAAGGCGCTCGCCGACTGGGAAAAGCTTTTCAACACGGAGACTGCGTAAGCTTCTGGGTTTTTCAAGGATTTTTAGCCTTTTTTTTGATGATGAATTTTCGGTATCCACTAAATAATTCATTTTTAGTGAGGTCCCCACCGTCAAGCCGCAAAACTACCAGGAAGGCCTGGAGAATCCGGATATCCCGTTGCCAAGTGGTGAAATTCTTTCAAATCAGTAATTTATCTTTTAGAATCGGCCGCCGTCAGCCGCTCCGGCTCGGTGGCGATGGACAGCGACTTGACGGTGCCGCCCGACGTCTCGGCCGAGGTGGCCCTGCCGGTGATGGCCGTCGACGAGATGGTGCACGCTGTCATGGGCGACCCGAATTTGGTAGGCGTGTTACGGCTAGGGTTCATGCCAATTTTCAGCAAGACGCGACCGAGCCGGACCTCGTGAACTCGTTGGTGCCCGAGTACAACACCTGCACGGTGATGGGCACGCCGATTGGGGCGAATTCGCATAAGAATAGGTACGAATTGATGGTACGGTGTCCAAAAATTGTTTTTTTTTTTCTAGCCACGAAGAAGGAGTCACCGAGGACCCAGAGGCTGCGAAGACAGAAGCCGCCGAAATGACAACAACAAGGGCGTAAGGGCTCCGAAGTTACGTTTTATACCTTCTTACAGTGCTCACTTGCAAATCACGGCCGCGGACCTGCGCAAGCTACTCGACATCTTCTACCTGCCCTTCCAATACGGGCCCCAGGTTGAGAAGGTGCGATTTTGATTTTTGAACTTTTAAGAATTTTTGACTTTTGTTTCTGGTTCTTTCGCTTTATCGGGGGGGAGGGACTGCAAAGTTTTTATGGGCTTAGAAATATCTATGACTTAACAGGAGGTATTTTATTAAGTTTTTGAGTAAAATTTAGCTGTATTCAAGACTAGAAAAAACCTAAAATTAGAAAATAGTTTTAAAAGTTTGTATTTTTGGTCAAAGGCCGATATTTTTTTGTATTTGTTAGTCGAAATTTGCGAAGTTTGTACGTTCATAAATAGTAAAAAGAGAGTTCAAAATACTTTCGCTATTTTATTTGAAACATTGTAGCCTAGAAAAAACTTGTCCCACCGATAATGCCAAAGATTCTTGATATAGGCTGCCCCATTATTTTAATTTTCTTGATATTGAACTATTCCAGTTGCTGACCACGCTTGTCTACTTGCTGAACAACGCGCACAAGGGGGACCGCGGCTGCTCGCCGACGACGATCGAGTATTTTTTGCTAGTGTTTCATAATCAGCTTTACTTTAGTGGTTTACGCCAGGCGATCGCCGACATGTACCAGTTTGTCAACGAGTTCAACGGGTTGTACTGGAAGATTATGAATTGCCCGAATAAGGTGAGGGATTTACAGCCGAGTTGAACGTCAAGCCGTTCGAATTTTTTGATGTAAAATATTAAAATTAGATTAAATTGAAATATTAAAAATTAAGTGAAAGATTTTCTTTCCAGCCCCTGCTCTCCGAGCTGCTACCGTACGTCTGGGACGCTCACGGGACGCTGTCGCTGATTGAGGGGCTTTCCCACTGGATTGCCGCCGGAAATATGAGACGTCCGCTGAAGGGTACGCCGTTGTTTGCTTGGCCCGGGAGCCGCTGATATGAATATTTCCGTGTTCTTGATTTTTTGATGATTTTGGTAGATTATGACGATGATCAGAAAAAATTTGGATGAAAGTAAATTATATGAGGCGAGAATTAGAATTAACCACTTTATAAAGCGGTTGCCGGGATTAAATATTTTATTCTATTCCATTCCCCCCGTTTTGTTAAATTTTTTTTGTTCAAGTCTGATGAAGCTTAGAAAACCCCTTGGTTGCTTTTAGTGATTTTTCAAAACATTTCAGCATTTCCGTGATTTCTAAAGCTTTCGGGCTTTGAATTTTATATTTCCACCACTCAAAAAATTTTTTGGCTTTGTATTTGTTTAGTAGGACGAAAATCATCAAAAATCTGTGGCTATTTTGAATCTTATGCCCTTTTTAATACTTTTAATGCCTTAACTTATAGCCCGCGTCAATACGTGGACCAACACGACGTTTGAGGACGAGGCATGGTGCGGGGTTTGTCCGGTAAACTTTTCCGGATTTCGTGTCGTAAACCGGTGATTTAGGCTCGCGGCTTTTCCGTCGACGTGACCGGGCTGCTGGCTAACTCGGATGGTCTGCTGGACTTGCTCAGGAATCGGGTACGTAGGCGCCAAATTTTATTTAAATCTTAATTTTTAGAATCCGCTTCCGATGTCGATCCGCACTTTCCACGTTCGGACCGTCACTGTGGAGGATACGGTAATTTGATTGAATTTAATAAAACGTGATTTTTCGATAAAAGGTAGTATAATCCTAAAATTAACTTTTATGGATTTATAACTAAAACTGAACTAACTCAGCAATTCAAAAATTTTTAAAGTTTAGTTTAATTAATTAAAGTTTTCGTCGTTTGCAAATTTTTTATTTTGCTAGGATACTGAATATTGATTGTAACTTCGATGGGCTTTGGCTTTATAAGCAAAATCTATGTTTTTTTAAACTTAAGTTTACTGACCAGATATTTATTTAGTACTTGTAAAGTTTATAATCGAAGAATTTAATAATTTCGTGCTTGCAAAAAAAATTGATTTGTTTAGATCAACTTCCATCATCTTTTCGGCAACGGCGAACCGCCTGCTGAATCGAACGAGGAGCTCTTTGATCAGTAATTTTTTTATTCTTGTTTTCTTATTCAATGCTTTTTAGCCACTTTGGCCCGTACACTTTCTCGCCGACGGAGCCGCACTTTGGGTTCATCTCCTACGAGGAGTGGGTGGAAGAGGACGCGCAGGGGCTGCGGTACCCGCACTGTGCTGGGACTGGCATCAAAAATGGTGAGGGGTTTTTTTCGCTAATTCAAGTTTGCTTAACGATGGAGTTTCAGAATCCGTTTTTTTTCAGTTGACACCTACTTGCGCAACATTTGGCCCGACTACCAGGCGATGATGATGGAGAAGTACAAGGAGACGATCCCGGATGAGGTGATAATTGTGTGGTCTTTTAAAGGCGCTGAGAAGCCTGGCGCCGTTCATTCTCCACAATTGGCCAGATGCGGCGGCAACGCGACATTCTTTTGGCCCTTTTTGGTAGTGAATTAGGCGCTAATTTGTAAGTTCACGGGCCGTTTCGGACTTTCTGAAGCTATTTTAGTCATGCAAGCTTTTTGAGTTGGGAAAATTAACCGAAACACCGAATTCGATTAGTTTGGGCCCCAAAACTGAAATTTTTTACCAAATGTAAATCAATGCCAAAAAGTTGTTTTGGCCCAAATATAGTGGGTTTTTTAACTGGGCGCTTTGTTCGCACGAAATCCATTTTCTGGTAATTTAAGGCGTTGGTAGTTAATTTTTCGCCCCACACAATGATTTTCCGAAAGTACGGATTTTTGCTTTAATTAGTCAATTCCTTTAGACTATATTAATATTAACCTTTTTTTTAGAAAGACCGCAAGGCCAAGATCAACCTGTGGAAGCCGCATGGCGTCTCGTCGGACATCACGCAACGATATCCTTCCCGAATTGTAAGTTTCTGTTGTTTTTTTTTTGGAAGGTCTATTCTTTTTTAGCACCTGCACGCCAAATTCTGCACCGACGACTCCGTAGCGATGAAGCGCATCGTGCAGACGCTGGCCACCGTGCTGTCGTACTCGGGCTCGGCCGGCGTGCACGTGGTCTGCGAGCCGGACGACTACCAGAAGATCTCCTTCCTCGCCAAGCTCCAGTTCAACCTGATCCCCACGAAGCGCGCCGACGGGTTGGAGATCTACGGGTACCGGTATGTTGTTTTTGTTAAATACTACATGGTGTTTGGCCGTCCGCATTTGGCCGTGTCGTTTCCGATCGCGCCCAAATTTTTGCGCGCCCCCCGCTAGTGTTTTTTTTTCTGTTTGAAACTCTTTCTTAATGATTTTTGGGGCTGTGAAATTTTCTGATACTTAATTGTAATACCTTAGAAAAGGATATTTTAAAAATATCCTTGTAATTTTTATGATATCAATTTTCTTTTTCCAGCTTCTGCTCCTACGTCCACTCCAGCCCGTCCGACAGCGCCGACGAGGACGAGGAGATGGCCTAGAAACAGTAGTTCTCTTATGTATTTCCTGTAAAATGCTGTATTTTCACGTGTAAAATGTACGGTGATGTTTTGTAAGGTATTTTCTACTCTCTACCGGTGCCCTTCAAAAACCCCCCGCGTGAATTCTGGTAACACTGCAAAAATCGGCTGTCCCAAACACGATATCTTTCACTTGCTTTTTTGGCCCTTTAAATGTGCGCCATTCTGTGTCTCCGCCTTTGTGATTTACGACGTTTTATGTTGATTTCCCGGTTGATTTCCCTTTTTACCCTGTGACTTTTGTGCTTTACGTGTAGCGCCGATAAAAAAACACATTGAATTGAGTTTTCATGTTTGAAAATGTCGTAATTTTCGTGCCAAAATTTCTGCGTGCCAAACCTAGATTTTCCGGGGTTGTTCACGTATCGTGTGATTCGACAAATCGTTTCCACATTGTTTTTTTGACATCCGGTTCTTTCGTATTATCAGGAGGGGGGGGGGGGTTTAGCATAAAATTTTTCAGACAAATAGCGGAATTGTTTCTAACCTCTTTTTAAGGGGTTTTTTTTTTGAAAAATGAACAAATTTTGCGTATTAAATTCCGAATTCCCTTAAAGATGTTGCGGCGCCGCGACGCTATCAACTACTCAACTCAACTACGCAATGGAAAGGCATGCGAGTGCGCTGCGCGTCGCGGAAAAAATCCCGGAGGAATTCATTTCCAGTAAAATCCATAACATTGCCGGGCCTTTTAAAAACTCGTAAATCATTTTTCGTAATAAATAAACAAGGCAAAGAATTTATGCAGGACGGCCGGGGTCGGGTTTTCACGAAGATCTGATGGGGGCACACAACTGAAGAAGCGAAAAGATAGGCAAAATCGGGGCTGGCGAAGTCTACACGACACAATTCTGGACACACGGGTGGATAGGTGGGTTGGATTAGCCAAGTCGGAGCACGCTGCGCTTCCCGAGTCGCAGTGGGGAGCGCTTGCCGAGTCGGAGGAGACCGCGCTTCTCCATGTCGAAAACGGCGCTGAAATGGTGTTAAGTGTTTGGCGAGTAGCTTAACTTACTTTAAATTGTTTTTTCTTGACTGTTAATTTAAGGCGCGGAGTTTTAGATAAATCATCATGTTTTCGAGAAATAGTTTTAGAAAATTACTCTTTCGAAAAGTAATTTTTCAGAACGCTAGATTTTGAAAATAATTTTTTCGAAACTTTGCGGTTGTGTACCTTTGCGTCCAATCCTATTGCTAGCTGGACACAAATTTTTCAATTTTTTTTTAAATTCCAATTTGTTTGATTTTCGAAAACATGATTGTCGGAAACCTAATTGCAAATAAATTTTAATATCATGGTTATTGCCAGGGACGTAGCGCCTTACAGGCCCCGGGGGCCCGGGGCCCCCCCGAAATCGGCCGGGGCCCGAAAATTTCATAAGGGGGGACCCTTATGATTTTTATTTTCTCAAAAATTTTTCTGCCTGCGCCGCTATTTTTGCACGTTTTTACGGCTATTTATAGAGCCATGTAACCTTTTTTCAAACATTTTTGCCTGCGGCGCTGTTTTCTCGTTAATGTTTTGAGTTTTTTTGGAAAAATTTTTTGGGGCCCCCCCGAAATTTTTTTCTGGCTACGCCCCGGGTTATTGCTACGGATTTTTGAGTCATTTCCTAAGCGTATTTCATTTTACTATTAAGTTACTTTCACATATTAATTACTTTTATGAGGAAGGTATTTTATCGAGTGGGGAGCGATAAATAAAATACTTTTATATGAATTTAGTGGCACTGTAGCGCTTAAAAGTGCTAAGGTATTGATTTTCTAAATAGCCTTTTTGATTAAAAGTTTAATAAAAGACTTATTTAAGAGTTTATTAAAACTTTTGACTATTCGAAGAACCTACTTATCATAGAAGTCGCTTAGCATCGGCATCTCGTCGTACGCTAATGCGCGATCTGAAAAAAATAAGGTTGTTACATTTATTTTCTATGCTTATTCAATAATTATTTCCGTATTTTGCTTATATTTTAATGCGGTGTTAATTAAATTCAGTGATTTTCATAATGTACTCACCATCTTCTGCGGGAAGTGGGGATGATAGTACGGCAACTGCCAGTGCCAGAGCCAACAAGCATTGGAGGAAACGTCTGCTCAACCACTGCATCCTCATGTTTTACCTGAAAAATAAAGAATCTTTAGAGGGTTTTGCGGTGCATAAAAAATATGGAAATAGTTAAAGAAAACCAGGTTAGATGTTGCTTTAGAAAGTCAAGAAAAAGGTGGCAAACTTTGTAAGAAGAATTTTGAAATTTCGCCATGTAAAGAAATTTATTTTCTAGGCTTTTTGTTGGAAATCTCAAACGGAAATGAAAGGATCCTACAATCGATTATGACATGTTATTACTGAGGAGGTCAAATTTAGGGACTATCGATTTTGGGTGCTGGGCTGTTAGCGGCGGGGGGAGGGGCGGGCGAATTTTTTTTGCCTTTTAAAAACCTTTTATGAATTTTTGGCTCAGCTTTTTCTATCTAAAATCGGTGTAAAATGCTATAAAAATTTTTTTATTTTGTTATGGGGCAGTACGGAGCCTTACCGAAAAAATTAGGGTAACGTTCCCCCGCTAACAGATCAGTACCGAATTTTCTATAGATTTTTCGTTTATATTGTTAAAAAAGTACATTTCTAACAAAAAAATGCTAATTCAGAAGTCCAGCTCTCAAATGTTGCAAGTAGCTTCCCGGAAAAGCCATGCAGGCAAAATTCACCAGAATCATTAGGCCTTGCTAAATTGTTATGCGTAATGCTGAATTTACCCATTAAGGAATTTTGCAATCGATTACGCCATTTTATTCAAGCACTCCTGCATAATGCTAAAATTATGATAGCCGATAACGACCGTTTGAGATTTGTAAAATTACAATAATTCTAGTAAAAGCGCAATGGTCCCAAGCTGAACTATCAAATGTTGCTAGTAGCTTTCCGGAAAAGCCGGGCCGCTAAAAATAGTCAGAATCTCTAAACTTTCACCACCTCGCCGGGGTGAATTTTTTCCAAAGCGGAAACGCTCACCCCCCACCCGGATCAGGAACTCAATTGATATAGGGAGGGGTCCTGATATAATTTATTTATTGGCAAGGAAAGGGGCCAAAAAGGGGCCGAAAAGAGGGCCACGGATTAGGAAACAAGCCGCGCGTTTCTGTGGGTTTCGGGCAGGGGGAGTTCCCCAGATTCTCTACATATATATCGCTTTGAATATTTCAGAAGACGTTAGGGAGACGTGGTACGGGGCGGGGGAGAGATCCGCCTCTTATGACGGCATAGGGTGGGATGAGGAACGTGGCGTAAAAATAGAAGGCAAATGGATGGGAATAGTTAAGATTTGGTAAAAAAATCGGAAAATGGTGTTTTTCAACTATTTGAAAAAGAACTTGATTTTTGTAATTGAAAAAATCACACTCAATTTACTCCGCGATTACACGTCGCTACGCCTTGTAAGGCACTTAATCTCTCAATCTCGGTGATTCTATGGTCAATTTTCATAATTAAAACGTCGAAAATGATCGCAATTCGACGAGGATTACAGAAATCGCGTCAGAATTTTGAAATTCAAGCGTTTTCACGTCGAAACGGGGCAAAAGGACTTGCGGCGCGGTCGCGCTGCGGTCGCATCTGGCTATTTGCCAGGATTCAACGCAAGGAGCCGTGGACCAGCGTTCGGAGCCCCTCTAAGTTTACAATTGACCCCGGGATCACCAAAACCAAGGAATTGGACATCCTTGCTTCAAATAACGCTTTTAAAGAAACGTAGTATAGCTGTCGAGACCCAGCCACTTTGGGGGGCAGCCGCTAGCGCTTCCTAGTGCCTTTAAACTTCTGGCAAGCCACAAAAGGCCGGAGGTGGTTGCAAATCGAGAGCGACCGTCAGGTTCTTTTTCAAAATAGCGGAATCCGGGGAACTCGTGATGACGTTTCGGGCCCTGATGGAATTCGAGCTGGCGGCCTCTTTGCGAATTTGACTCTCGGCGGGGAACCCGGAAAATGTTTGTCGGTTGTGGGTCTGCTTACAGGAAACTACTAGGCAAAGCGTGGGCGCCTTTTGAGGGTTAAAGGATAATTCAGGAAGCGCTTAAAATTGTTCAAATACTTTTTTATCGAAATCTTGCGCTTTTGCGGAAAAATTCATAGCCTTTTGACTAAATTTCTCAAGGATATTCACATTTTGATAGCCTACTTTAATTCCTTGAGCGTCTGTAAAAAGGATATATTATTATTTTTGGAAATTGGGCGCGTTTTTTGCCCAAAAAGCGCGCCCGCCAAAACAATAACTTATAGGCCACCAAATACCGGATCAGCTGGACTATTTCCAATTTTTCGGGCAATTCTTGGTAGGGATAAAAAACAGGCTGAATGTTTGAACATTTTTAATTTAAAGGAACACTGAAGAAAATAGAGTGTGAAGCCTTCACAATCCCTTTAAAATCCGGTATCAAGCGTATGAAATGATGTTTGAGCCAGACATTTCTACTCTAGTATACTACTGCAGACACTCCGAGTGGTGGAAATAATTAATAAAGTTTCTAAGTAGTTTGGAATGAGAGAGAGAGACCAAGAGAGAGAGAGAGATAGAGAGAGAGAGAGAGAGAAGAGAGAGAGAGAGAGAGAGAGAGAGAGAGAGAGAGAGAGGATGAGTGAACGCGATAGAGAGAGGTGATAACCCAAGACCAGAGTGCATAATTTGTGGAGGTCGATGGGAAAATTCCAAATATTACGGCCGTGTACAAATGGCGCGGGCACTAATTGATAATACTAATCCGGCCCTTGGAAAACTTAGTCTAGGCCGTGTCTCCGTCTCAGTTCTATGAACGCCACCACCCTCTTCTATTGTTCGAGGAATTCTATAGAATGGCGACTTTTGTGGTCGATGGTAATCCTGGAGATCACTGGGAGGTCATTGACCAAAGTTATACTAGAAAAAAGTGGTAGTTTACGTAAGGAAAGCTGGTTTAAATATGGTTTTAGGACTTTTGTGAGTTTTTAAAATATCTATTTAGTTTTTCTTAATTTTCAAAAATACATATCAATACCCCATACGGGATAAATTTTAGAATTTTATAGATTTTTAGATTTCGTTATTCTGAATTTGAGCCAAAAAGAAATAAATCCGGGGTGGAGGGCTTGAAAAATCGAAGCTGACATTTTGGGATGAAACGATGTGACGGGGTGACGTCAGATTTGGAAGAGTCACCAAGTTTTGTATGGAATACACTAAAATGGAAGGATTTGCAAGTCTTGAAAGAAACTCAAGGGTTTGGTCGTGGAATCCTGAATCCAGAATTGGGCGTAAAATTTATAATCGGAAATGAAATGAAACTCTGGGGCCTAAAGCCTGAGTAGCCTTGTCTGGCCCAGCTCAGCTAATAATCTGCTCTTGATTTCAAAACCTTAGAGCAAGAGAAATCTGCTAGATGTCCAAAACCCAGACCGGCGGCCTTGGGCCGCCTCTAATGGGCGTGAAGGAGGGTGTGAGATCATAAAAGGAATGGCATGCTTGCTACGTTCCTGGCTTTGCTGGGTCTGAGATCAGAGGAGAGAGAGAGAGAGAGAGAGAGAAACGAGAAGGAGAGAGAGAGAGAGAGAGAGAGAGAGAGAGGAGAGTGAGTGAGTGAGTGAGAGATAGCGAAACTGGCAGAGATCACGGCGAAATAGACGCCGGAAGCGTGACTTATGAAAAGTTAAGGCACGATGTCGCTTCACCTCGATACAAAAAATTAATGGCAAAAAATAGCCCAGAAGCTGTTCAGTGTTTTTGTCGCCACCGCCAGCGTATTCCAAGCTGAAAGACATGGAAATGG
Source organism: Mesorhabditis spiculigera (assembly GCA_958295435.1). NCBI lineage: Eukaryota > Metazoa > Nematoda > Chromadorea > Rhabditida > Rhabditidae > Mesorhabditis > Mesorhabditis spiculigera. Next base: position 34,315 of record CATQJA010000752.1, read on the forward strand.
TATTTTTAAAGAGGTTCGCGACCGCCGAAAGGCTACGTACATCTTACGTATCATATTTAAGAGGGAGTGCGCCATGACGACCAAGCCAAGAAACAATCACTCCACTTCTGATCCTGCTGAAATGCTCCGGCTCCAGAGAAACCAACTTTATGCCTGATCGGCACCCCCGCAGCCCACACACTTAGTAACAGGATCCGGGAATAGACTCGAGAAGAAACAAAAACACTGGTGGGTGGGGGAGCAGCTCAGGATTCGGAATTCTGGGCCCCCGGAAGTAGGCGACGACACCAACGAAGGCTCTGTCGACCACACCACACGAAGGAACCCCTTGGTACTAAGAAGCCAGACTAACCTACGACACCTCCTTGGCCATTGTTGAGGGGCTTTTGTTAGGGTGGGTGGGCGAGGGCGAGAAGTCGTGAGGTAAGGAATAACTGAACCTTTTTTGTCTCCAAAGCCTTGACTAGCCTTGGCAGCTTTTCAAAAGTCTGAGGATTTCCGGGGGAGTACTCTTAAGGACAGACTAGCCATTGAGGGTCGAAAGTTCAGAAAAAACATGACGCGGCAAAAAGGATGCCCGATTTTTTACTGAAATCGAAAATTTCAGGTGTAAAATTGCTAAACTGTCGCCGATATATAACCGAAAGCTAATGTACACCTTAAAACTACCGAAATGTGTTTCTTAGGAATTTACAATACTTTACTTTCGCTCGAGAATTCCGCAAGAAACTTGCTAGCATCCCTCGTCAAATTTTCCGGACACTTTCAATACCACAGTCAAAATTCTACAAGAATCTCTGCAAGCCTTCCTGTGAGCTTTTCATTTACGGCTCAATTTTTCAGCGGAAAAACGCATCTCTGTTCTCAAAAGATCTCTGCTAGTTTGCTATCTTAGTTAGGTCACGGTAATGCAGAGAGAGGCATGATAAAAAGCGTTGAAAGGTATGGAACCATAAAATTTCTAGGATAGAAAAGTTGTGATAAAAAGGTACGTTAGCCTAGACAAAGTTCAAAACATCAGCCTAGATACCCTCTAGTGTGCATACCGAAAATATGTAAAATCAATGGAGGTTTACATCAAGTACGGCGCGTACGCATTTGATGGCAACCACCTATGATTTTCTTGGATTTTCCGCCCCGTCCAATAAAATCTAAAGGTAATCCGAGAACCCAGGAATACTCTCGGCACTAATTTCCTATTCAAAAGTTCCTATTGTTCCAGCGAGAACCAACGCAATCTATTGTTTTCACCCAGGGGCGCGGTTCTTGTGGGAAGTTAGGAGGTCGAATTTTCTGGGGGTTTTACGGGGGGCGACATGGTTCTAAAAAAATTTTTCAAAGAACTACAGGTGTTTCGTTTTTATTGACCCATGGTTGCGTTTTAGAAGTCGTTAGACATACTGTAGCTGCTTGATCCGCCGTGCTAAAGTTGTGGTAAACAGTCTGCAAAATTTAGAAAACTCTACAGTAGTTTCAAGGAAATAAAAATTAATTAACTCGTATTTTTCGGGTATTACTGTGGCCGGAAAGTAAATCGCGCCGTAAATAGCACAGCGCACTGTCATCTGTGATAGATTGCGGTAGGCCCCTCGACTGAATGCCAAAATCCAGCGATGGAGTAGACTTCCCAGTCCCTTGAGGTTTCAAAATAGCTGCCTGCGATGCTGACCATATTCACCACGTTCGGTGGCTATTTTTGAGCTCCTGACAGGGGCATAAATTTGCGCATAAAATCGAAATAAAAAGCGTGGCACGCTTCCCTGGCGGCTGACATGCATTTTTAAGAATTTTCAGCTGGTGCCACACACGGCGCGGCACGTAACAACAACGAGTTGTCGAGCGATTGGAGAAGCATTGGGACAGGGCTAAAATGGGATGTCGGGATCCGGGAAGTCGTTTTGGGAACATAGCAAGTACGCGCGGACGAAGAGGGCGGAAGCGGCTTGATGAAGTCGGATAGCTGATTTTTAGCCAGACAAAAAGGATCAGGAAAAATTATCGAATAAAATGGGGATTTTTTGGTCTCTTTGACTAAAGCTACGCACAAGAAAACTTATCGATTGTGATTGGCTTGGATTTGAAAATTTGGGAAAATTTGGGAAAATTCATAAAACCGGAACGCCAATTGTTTTTAAGTTTTGCCGCCACGTTATCAGAGAATTTTTATAAGCAACCCTGGCCGTTTTTTGCTCAATTTAAGGTTGCGTTTTGTCCTTAAAAATTTGTCTATATCGTCAAATATTCTATCATTAGTGCGGCATGGTGGTCGCATGTATAAAGTTATCGGATGCGGTAAATCATATAAATCACATGCACAACCCTAAAAGTGTTGAATGTCGTTATGGGAAAAACTCAGTCGACGGTTTCTTTATCATTAATGCGTGGATATCGTTAAGGCATATCGCACATATCAAAAATCTCCAACTACCGTAGCAGCCGTCTCACAAGGGAAGTGCACGACCGGCCCACGAGAAATCGACACGAGACATAGTGGATCTGATAGAATCGGACACGGGGATTTCGAATCTGTTAAATAGAACGGAGAAAAAAGTTATGAAGCTTCAAAGTTGGCCAAATCGCCAAAAACGGTACCTTTAAGGGCCCGTAAAAACCGTGGGAACGGAATTGAGGAGAAAAGAATTAGTACATCTTGTTCAGCAGAAAAAGCGCTTTCGAATGAGCTGTAATACGTAGCATTTGCAAACAATTCACTGAAAAAAGTTTTTTTTGGATTCACGGGCCAGGGTATGGCCTGTCAAGTTCATAGAAGAGATTTCCGCGAAATCATCGTAAACTTGAAGTAAGATAGCTCATTCGAAAGCGCTTTTTCTGCTGAACAAGATGCACTAATGGGTTGTGGCAAATTTCCATTTCCTTGGCCTTTACAGGCCCATAAAAGTCCGATTTTGGGCGATTTTACAAACTTTGAAGCTTCATAACTTTTTTCTCCGTTTTATTTAGCAAATTCTGATTAGAGATTCGGAATCCCCGTGTCCGATTCTATCAGATCCACTATGTCTCGTGTCGATTTCTCGTGGGCCGGTCGTGCACTTCCCTTGTCAGCAGATTTCTGACGTAAATCCCGCCCCAAATTCCAGACATATTTTCGTACATCGTACGTACATCTGTCGTAATCAATCAAACCTGTGTGGCGGATGGCAATTATTTAGGTCTAGCCCGGAATGCATGGGATTCATGGGTGAGGTGTTCGGAGGAAACAAACGGAATAAAAAAAAGACATGAGCAAACAAAGGATTATAGCCAAGGAATTAAATTTACAAAAGTTGGGAATTTGTTAAATATATTACATATCTGAATTAAATGGACTACGCTTTAGCTTTTTAAGACGAGCAAAAAGAAACAAGATTTTTCCATTTAATGACCTTCCGTACTCTACGCATCAAACTTCTTAGAATGTAAAGAAGATAACGCCCGGAATTTCCCAAGAAGTTGCTGCGGGAACTTTGGAACGCCGGTCCCGGGCCTGGTACGCGGTACAAAGGAGTAGATTCTGGGCTCCGAGGTTCTGAATGCCTCGGGGAGTATCATGTGTCCAAATGTGGGAAAGTTACGTATCTCACGGTGTCTTTTTCTCTCGTTCTCTCTTTCGCTCTCTCTCCCTCGTTTTGTGAAATCATGAGCAGACATATGAGAGCCGTGAGACATCCATCGCGCCGTTAATGTCGGCTGATCGTTGAGATTTCACTTTTGTGCCGGCCGGATGGGTCCTTGGCAAAAATTGTTTGTGGCAGGGATGATAGTATTTGGACGCTTACGGGTTGGTATTAGTATAAAATGGATCTATGATGTTATTAATAGCTTTTTTCAGTGGTTACTGTACAGGGTGTCTCAGGATTATCCGGACAAAACGAAATAGTCATTTTTTCACCTTTACCGCTGTTGTCTGTCAACCTAATGTATTTCATATGAGTTTTTGAGGCGTTTGCAATGTTCTGAGCAAAAAAAAATTTTTTGAAGACACATTAATAACTTCAGAATCAAGCAAAGAACGCGGTAAGATTTTTTGCCTCTTAAATAGCATGAAACTTGGGGCAAGGGTTCAAGAAGTGTTCCGAGGTTTTTCTGGACAAGATATGACGTTTTCTGGCAAAACGGACCTGTCTGCGCCAAAGTTTGGTCATGTCAATGATTATTTTCGAACTTAATATCAATTTCCTGTGCATCGCTGATAAGGGTGTTTCGAAGGTTGCTCGCGCTCTAGCTCCTCAGAAATCAAAGCTAACTTGGTCTAAATTGCTTGTACATCATTGTTACTGTAGCTATTTAGGTTTTTATCCTTTGAAAAGTATCTTATCGGATTTTTAGAGTTCCTCCGGGCTAAAACTTGTAAGGTAAATACGGCGGCGCGTGACTTGATTTCATCTTTTTGGCTTGCTGATTTTTTCCTAGAGTCAACCAGGCGTTTTTGGGCCGGGCTGAGCATGGACTTATTATTTCCGATCTCTTTTTATGGTTTCTTTGTTATGCCGGTTATATTGAAGCTTTTTATAGCGTCGGAAACAGCATGCGTTTTGAGGGTTTGCCAGATGGGAGAAATTACGTTCCAACTTCTTCGATTTTTTACGAAGCGATATGTCATAGCTTCGCGAAATTTTCTTTGCTAGTGCCTAAAAAAAACCTCAAAGATTGATAGGAGCTACACGGTGTGCGCATAAAACAGGAAATAAATAGGAAGAAATGGCATTGAAAGTTTGTCCGGATAATCCTGAGACACCCTGTAGTTCCAAATATTTTTTTCTGGAGGCCGAACGAAACGTTGCAGCTCAAAATTTTGGGTTTTCCCCGTCATTCCTTGAAGCAAAATTTTAGGGTTCTCTTTATTCCACCTTTTTGCTGAACTTTAACTCATGAATTTAATTTTTGAAATCACCTGGACATTTTGTAAAAATTAGAAAAGGTGCATATTACTGGTTTGGCACGACGAGTGGGAGCGGGGTAATAAAAATGATAAATGACGAGCATTGTAACGCACTGCTGTAATTATAGGAGTGAAAAACTCCGCGTTACACGCTAATTGCGGGAATACGGTGTAATTTAGTAATTTAGGAATGCTACTAAAAGCGTTATAAACGTCGAGTTCTAGAAATTTGGGCATTGTCACTTAAAAATGTATTTAGAATAACTGTTAAAAATCAAATTTTCCTAGTTAAAAAATTCCTGCATAAAAATCTGCTTAAAATACCGGTGGAAAATATATATGAAGCTCGGCGACACCAATTATAATATATTAAAAATAAGATATTAAAAACCTGATAATAATATATTAAAAACCGATCTACCAAATCTTTTAATTCTTCAGTTAATTAACAGAAATTTGAATGCCAAGAAGCGTCGATAAAGCTCACCAGAAAATCGGCTCGTTCAATGGATTGATTCGTTCAAAATCCCGTTCCCCTGAAAATTGTGAATCACCAAAAAATTTCTGATGTTTTGGAGTCGACGAATCCGGATGGAAAGTGACGACAGCGAGACAGAATTTCACAGCAAAGCACTGGAGATCCCGAATTTCGATGAGTTCCACCCACACGAGAGTTCGACTCGAAATTGTAGAGTCTTTTGGGTTAAATGGTGTGAATTGAATTGTCGAGTAGCTGGGTGTTCTTTGAGCTGAAGGCTGGGGAATCTGAGGGGATGCCCTTGGGCCCATTTCAAAATGAAGAAAATGAGCATGATCAGGGTTGCCAGACGGCCAAAGCACTGAAACATTTAGGGAGGGCTGTCTGTGCAAAAAAGGTGATATAATCTTTTCACTTGCGAACGTCAGGCGAAACATAGCCTTGGAAATTTTGAAAATACGCTACAAAATTCCTTTTATCGCAACTTTTGTGGATGGAATTGGTCGAACGATGGAAATTGTATGGTTTCATCGCGTTCTCCCCTCCTTCCCCCATCTCCCTCACTCACTCTTTCTCTCTCTCTTTCTCTCTCTCTCTCTTTCTCTCTCTCGCCCTCTGTCTATCTCTGTCTCTCTCTCGCTCTTTCGCTCTCTTGTTCTCATTCCGGATCTTATTTAATTTTTGTGCATGGTCTTCCCTCTATAATCCCCCATTCGATCGATAATTGGGATCAGGTCGTCGCTTTTTCAATATCTATATAACATGCGTTTGTGGAAATAACTTATTTTAAGTTTCAGTTTCAGTTTCAGGCCGAAGCCTGCAGGTCAGGAAATGACGGATATTGCCATGCGGTTACCCAACTGAACCAACAAAAGGGAGAACCACCTAAAAAGAGTTGAAAAATGTTGTACACGCCGTTCATCGGGCGCTGGATGCAGGGCAGAGTTCATAGAAAAATCAGCAGGAAGGGGCGCTCGAAATTGCAGAAAAATTAATTCCATTCGATATGACTGGTCATTCCTGTCCGGGCTGCTTTTGTTTCCAGGATACACCATTCGTTGTTCTCAACTTATTATATCCGTTCTGTCTTAAAAACCGGAAATGATGCGAATCTTGAAGAATCAGGTATAGTTTTCTATAGCCTAATACGTACTATGGAACTAGAAAAGAACGGAGACTAAACCGGAGCAGTTGAATACTAAGCCGCCATTTTGTCAGAATCGGCTCTCTCTGACCGCTTCGATTTTCAGCTAAACCGTCTGATGAAAACCCGCGAATTTTATATAATTCTTGTATGCTGGATTTTCATCTTATTTCTAATTTTGATAAGGGATAATCGAAGAACGGAGGTTGTCATACGATTAAGAAAAGAAGCAGATACAGGTGGGGGTTTTGGCGGAATTTATTGTGTTTGGAATTATTCACGGTTTCCTTGCTGGAAATACCGTATTAATCTTCCTGAAATGGCTTAAATTGTATAGGAAATATTAAAAAGGAACCCAATTTAACACTTGAGGGTCTAACGGTAATTAAAATTATTTTCAGGAGCCGATAGGCCTTCGATCGATCGTTTTGATGACTCCATAATTTTTGGTTAGTTCGTCTTCAGTTTGATTTTTTCTTAGCAAATTTTTATTTCATATCCGCTTGTATATAAATATTAAATAGCATTAGTATTATGTTAATTCAGAATTTGGTGATACCTCGCTGATAGCGTAGAAAACATAACAGAGAATTTGGTCGCCCCGAAATGGCATTTTACATTTCGTTCAGACGTCGTCGAGGAAGATCCACCACCGGATAAACGTCGGGAAGCCCCAAAAACAACTGTTAAGCCATCGATCCCTCCAGGAAATCTACTAATTATAGGTAAGCTTCGATTTATTTGACAGATTTTTGCAACTTCTTTCAGATTCCCCGGCTCCGTCGAGTCGTGACGAACTTCCAAAAGCTATTTTTGCCACTGAGTTGCAGTATGGGGCGGGAAATCGTGATTTTTACATCAAATTAAATTTAAAATAGTTTTACAAGTTTTAAATGACACACATTTAAGAATTTAGTGACATACAAGGACGATCCGGCCAAGGACTTCTTCGAAATTTACGAAACCTTAAACGATGGGACGAAGAAGATCAGACTAATGCCCAGGTGAGCCATTTCAAAAACATGGATTTCAGGTTAAATAATATTAAGATAAAAACGCGATAAACTATGCATTTTTTAGAAGTTTATTTGTGAAAAATGGCACCAATTTCGTCCCAAAAAATCAAACATTCACCAATCGGCTATGGGGCTATTCGCGGAAATTGGAGTGCTTGAATCGTAAGGTTTTCTTGATTCTGCTATTTTTTATTTTTATTATTTTGGTGACCAGCGGGGGAGGAGCCGCTTCGCGACTCTCCCCCGCTGGACCCCGTCTAGGCCCTATGAATCGAGCGCCCTTACACATAAAGTTACCCTGAAGAAAGAAAAACACATCTCCCATGCAAACCTCTTTGTATTGGCATGCGGCGCAAGATTGAACTGTTAGTAGCTCGAGCGGTGTGTTTCGAGATAAAGCCTGTCGCAAGCTTGAGCGGTAACCCCCTTCTTTAGCCTGCGGCGCAAGCTTGAGCGGCTAGCTTCGTTCAGCCGCGCGCAGCTACGGCTAGCTTCGTTCCAAAGCCTCGGCGCTAGCTTGAGCGGCTAGCTTCGTTCTAAAGCCTGCGGCGCAAGCTTGAGCGGCTAGCTTCGTTCCAAAGCCCGGCGCTAGCTTAGCGGCTAGCTTCGTTCTAAAGCCTGCGGCGCTAGCTGAGCGGCTAGCTTCGTTCAAAGCCTCGGCGCTAGCGAGCGGCTAGCTTCGTTCAAAGCCGCGGCGCTAGCGAGCGGCTGGCTTCGTTCTAAAGCCTGCGGCGCTAGCTTGAGCGGCTAGCTTCGTTCCAAAGCCTGCGGCGCAAGCGACGGCTAGCTTCGTTCTAAAGCCTGCGGCGCTAGCTTGACGGCTAGCTTCGTTCTAAAGCCTGCGGCGCAAGCCTCAGCGGCTAGCTTCGTTCTAAGCTGCGGCGCAGCTTCAGCGGCTAGCTTTGTTCTAAAGTCTGCGGCGCTAGCGGCGGCTAGCTTTGTTCTAAAGCCTGCGGCGCAAGCTTGAGCAGGTTAGCTTCGTTCCAAAGCCTGCGGCGCTAGCTTGAGCGGCTAGCTTCGTTCTAAAGCATGCGGCGCAAGCTTCGAGCGGCTAGCTTCGTTCTAAAGCCTGCGCGCTGAGCGGCTAGCTTCGTTCTATAGCCTGCGGCGCTAGCTTCACGGCTAGCTTCGTTCTAAAGCCTGCGGCGCTAGCTTGAGCGGCTAGCTTCGTTCTAAAGCCTGCGGCCAAGCTTGAGCGGCTAGCTTCGTTCTAAGCCTCGGCGCTAGCGAGCGGCTAGCTTCGTTCTAAACTGCGGCGAGCTGAGCGGCTAGCTTGTTCTAAAGCCTGCGGCGCTAGCTTGAGCGGCTAGCTTCGTTCTAAAAGCCTGCGGCGCTAGCCGAGCGGCGGCTTCGTTCTAAAGCCTGCGCGCAAGCCTCACGGCTAGCTTCGTTCTAAAGCCTGCGGCGCTAAGCGAGCGGCTGGCTTCGTTCTAAAGCCTGCGGCGCAGCTTCAGCGGCTAGCTTCGTTCTAAAGCCTGCGGCGCTAAGCGAGCGGCTAGCTTCGTTCTAAAGCCTGCGGCGGCCAGCGGCTAGCTTTGTTCTAAAGTCTGCGGCGCTAGCTGGGGCGGCTAGCTTCGTTCTAAAGCCTCGGCGCTAGCGAGCGGCTAGCTTCGTTCTAAAGCCTGCGGCGCAGCCAGCGGCTAGCTTCGTTCTAAAGCCTGCGGCGCAGCTTGAGCGGCTAGCTTCGTTCTAAAGCCTGCGGCGCAAGCTTCAGCGGCTAGCTTCGTTCTAAAGCCTGCGGCGCTAGCTTGTGCGGCTAGCTTCGTTCTAAAGCCTGCCGCTAGCTTTCCCGGCTAATTTCCTTCCGAAGCTTGCGACGCTAGTTTCAGGGGCCGGCCTGAACCTTTAGCCTGCGGCGCTAGTTTCAGCGGCAGCGTCGTTCCAAAGTCTGCGGCGCTAGCTTGAGCAGTAGGTTGATTCCTTGGCCTGCGGCGCAAGGTTGAGAGGGTAGCTTCATTCTATAGGCTGCGGCTTGAGTGACTAACTTCCAATAACGTCCTCACCGAAATCTACTCCGAAACGCACTTTCCGAACAAAAAACAAAACAACTACGATATCCGAGGATCGAACCTCCGATGGTTGGATTAGCACGGCGAAGCGCTTACCACTACGCCATGCAATGCTTGGCAGCGTGTGCCAAACACCCGTTTTATGCCTCAAGAGGACTGCCCGGGGCAGGGGAGGAAACGCATCGAGAGGCAGATCCAAAGAGACGACCAAACTCGCGAGTGCAACTGGCAAGAATGAGGAAATGTGTATTTTTTCACATATGCAAATTAGCCCTCCCGGACCCCCAAAAATCAATAAAACCGGCTTTAACTTTGTAAACTTGTATTTTATCTGGATTCTGAAAGCGCCATCGGAAAGAGGAGGGTCGATTCCCCCGGGTACGGAGAATTAAGGCATTTTGGACACGGGAAGTCCCTCAAATCGGGCCTCGAAAGTGACATCCATACACACAAACACACACACACACACACACACACACACACACACACACACACACACACACACACACACACACACACACACACACACACACACACAACACACAAAGAAACGCGACCAAATTATATAAGGTAGGATATTAGGCATAATATTATCTTACAAAAAAAAAAATACCTATTCAGTGTTAATTTAGTTACCATAACCCGAAATTCCTCCGAACGCTATTTGGAGCTAACCGATCTCGTTTGGCTCCAATACGTGCGCGATATGATTTTTGAATACAATTCAGTGCCATTTTTGCTTGGTGGTACACTTTTGGGTAGGTTTTTCACAACCTTTCAAGCTTTAAAGGGACGCTAACGGCCACAGTTTTACTCGAAAGAGTCCAGAACAACCAAAAAAACGTGCTTATCGGCCGTTTTGCCTCCGTTGTAACAATGCACCATCTCGTTTTCGAAACTACGCTTTAAAAAAAATATTAAAATAGGCTTGGAATCCGTCAGTCTCCTTTAAAATACACGATTGAGGCTGGCTTCGCGAATGCTCATTAATCCCCCATACTATGGACCTGGATTTCGCCATTTTCGAAGAGGACTTCCCGTTTCAAATGGTGCCCGATCAGCTAAAAAGGCCGCAGCCGGGCTTCAGGTTGTGGCGCATTTTAGGAAAGGTGCATTTTTGGTATCACGTGAATTGCCAGCACGGGGTCTGCGCATTTTTTATAAAGACTGGAGCCGGAATTAGTGGTAAAATCCTCCCCAAACTTCATGTTTTCAGCCTGGGGACAGCTACGAGCTCACCTTTGCCGTAACCACCAAGAAATTGACATTTGGCCTCGATGTTTTTACCGTATATCGGGATCGCGTGAATAATTTGAATTACGTGACGATGGTGATAGAGGATCAAGGGGTTATTGGGAAGTATCGATCCGAATATCCTAGGTAAGGCTCTTGGATGCTTTACGAAAATTACAGTTTTCTTAACCAGAATTCAACTTATTTCTATTCAATTATCTTTAAGCCTTTTCCCGACTAACTTAAGCGTATTTAAAAGCGACATTAGCCTCATTATTCTCGTGAAAATGTAAACTTTGTCGTTTTTAGTTTCGAACCGGATTTCTGTACTGCCGAGCTGCTGGGAATGGTCTTTCACGTTCCATGCAAACCGGAACTCATTTTGGAGGTTAGTTTTAAATTAATTAAATTCAATTTAAATTGGTAAAATTTCTATCCCTGCTTTTAGGCAGATTACGGAACGGAATGGCGGAAGGACGTATCATCAGTTGGCTATTATCCGACCCTCTCCAAGAATGTCAAACCAAACGGGTCTTTTAATGCATCGGAAAAGTGGGATTTTTAATAGCTTTTCTAGAAATTTCTGAAGCAGCCATAATTATCTTTTGCTTCATTTCGCAGTAGCTTTAGTGCTTAACTTTCAGGGCTAACGTCATGCAGTATTACTGAGAAAGCTTCAAGGGCAGCCACCACTTAAATACTGATTTCTTTAATTTTCCAAATTCTTTGAAGTTGTTTTACAATCTGTTTTTTTGTATTTGCATCTCATAAACATATTTATGTATGCACTTTAGAGTCAGCACGAAAGATTCGCAACAAAAACGAGTCAGCTTCTTATCTTTCGAAAATGCGCGGGAAGGGCGGAAAAAGAGATAAGAAGCTGTTTTCCGGAATAGACCCTAAACCCGGAAGGCGGGGTCCGATGACTAATTGATGCGAAAAAAACAACAAAAGAAGGTTTCATAAAACTCAAAATTTCGACTTCTTCTTGCAAATAGCATTATAGCCATGGACATTATCCCAAATATCGTCCCATTTGTTCAGATAAAGACTGTCATCGTCGTGGTATTCGTTGTGTCTCGTAGTGTAGATCTGAAAGAATAGCTCCATCTCTCGCTCTCTCGCACTCTCCCTCTCTCTCTCACTCTCTCCGTCTTTCACGCTCTCTCTCCCTCTCTCTCCCTCCCCCTCTCTCTCTCCCTCCCCCTCTCTCTCGCTCTGTATTTTCCTCCCTCCCACTCTGACTCGCCCAGTATCTATCGGTCTCACGCGCTAACCCGCTTTCTCTCTGTCTTTCGCTCAAGAAAATAGGAGGTTTAAAAAATGTGAAATGGCCAAAATGTATGATATATTTTGGACTTGAGTTTTTATCAAAGCTACTTACATGAACATGCGGTTGGCCATTCGTATTGTCCGGCTGCGTGGCAGCCCAGTGCGAGTAATCGAATTTGGAGCCGTCCATCCACGCAAAATCTTTCACTCCACCTCCCGTCTGAACGTGGAAACTTATGAACACCCAGTAAATGTAAAATTACTCGGTACTATTCAAGTTGGGGGGGGGCAAAATTTTTTTGCGGCCAATTTTCGTCGTTCTCGATTATTTTGTTCAGTTTTTAATGCTGAATCGAATGCAACTGATTTTAAAATTATTGGATTCGCTTTTCTGAATATTTTAGCAATATTTTTAACAGTAGTTTTATCATCGGGTTTTTGGCCGGTATACGGTAATGATGCCTAAAAGACACTCGATAGAGGTATAAAAGGCAATGTGGAGCGTTCAAAGTTTACTTTTCGCATTTAATTTGGTCAACACCATGGCCAACTCAATCGACGCGTTACGCGACATAACCCTGCTCGAGCTCATGCCGAAAATCCACAAGGAAGGAAGGAAGGACAAGGAACTTGAGGATTGGTTTCAAGATCTGGGCCTCTTGCATTCGAAACGTACATGCCCCAATTGTCACATCACGGCGATGAAGCGTTACACCGGAGGACACGCCGACGGCGTACCTCGATGGGAATGCAACAAGGGAACTTGTCGGGGAGGTGGTGTCCAGCGTCGTCTGGGCTTTTACACCGGCACTTTCTTCGCAAAGTGCCACATCACGCCAAAAATGGTCATGCTCGTTACTTATCTTTATCTGCGCATGCACTCGACTCAATAGGAAATCGCATTGCAATGCAATATCTCGGAGCAAACCTGCCATCAATGGTGCCAATGGATTCGGGACATCTTCGTGAAATACTTCGACAAGCACCCGCGCATGATCGGCGGTCCGGGAATCATCTTCGAAATTGATGAAACCGCGATCTCAAAGCGGAAGTATAACAGGGGTCGGATTCCGGGTCAAAAGAGAATGTGGATGTTTGGGGGCGTCGAAAGAGGATCGCAGCTAGGTTTCATGGAGTTAGTCGATCGACGTGATGCGGCCACTCTTCTGCCACTTCTCCAGAAGCACGTGCGACCGGGTAGCATTATTCATTCTGACATGTGGCGCGCATACAACGGTGTGACGCTGCTGCCTCACGCTTTCCAGCATTACCAAGTCAATCACCAGCGTAATTTCATTAACCCCAACAATGGTTGCCACACGCAGAATATCGAGGCTATGTGGATGCGTTTCAAAAAGATGCTTAAGGCTAAACATGGGATCAATGTCCGCTCAAATGAACGCTACAAGGACTACCTCGCCGAGTTTACATGGCGACAGGAATTTGGAAATGATCCGTTCTTTAATTATTGGTCGCACGTCACGGAGGTTTATCCCTGCGAGTGAAGGTTGTTATGCTATTTTGTTGACCTAATTGTTACGTTGTTATCATACAATAAATTTTAAAAACAGCTGCATTCGATTCAGCATTAAAAACTGAACAAAATAATCGAGAATGACGAAAATTGGCCGCAAAAAAATTTTGCCCCCCCCCAACTTGAATAGTACCAATTACTCGATATCCGCCGATCCAGGTTGCAGCCGTGGTCCAATTTGCATAATGAAACTGGATATCGAGGTATGTGTCGGCTAGTTCTGAAAGCTTTGCATAGAGGTGATAGCGCTTAAAAATCAATCCGAATTACATCAAAAGAAAACCAAACTTGCCTTGAATCAGCTTTTTGTTTGCTTTAAACTTCTTTTGCATCTTTTTCAAACACCTTTTATGCCTTGAATCCTAATAATGCTGCTGATTAAAAACAAATATGCCTGGCGTATCCGCATTAAATTAGGGTTTCTGCGGGTGTTCAAAATGTCTAAAAAGCTAAAAATTTAGTTTAATTCCGTTGGTTCCTTTAACCCATTAAACCTTTAAAGAAAAATCATGTTAAAAGTTTGCAAAAAGTTTCCTACCTACAACAACACGTTGTTCTACATAAGAATGAATCGAGGTGAGCTCGGCTCGCAGGGCTTGGCAACGAGCACGAGCCTGCGGCCACGTGAAGCCGGAGAAATTTCCGATTAACTGCAAACGATACCTGAGCTAACGCACTATAGAAATCGATACCTTGTAGCAATTCTTCAACTTTTCCGAGTACAACCGTTCGTCATCGCACGGGTATACCTGATGTGGTTTCTAAGCTTGTAGTTTTAAGCGATCTCTCGTTTTATCCATCGTTTTTATCCTGCCCGATACAAGCAGCTGCGAAACTGCCACTTTGCATCACATCCCATTTTCCATCCGACAATCGGAGCACCAAATAACCCGAATTGGCTTTTTCTAGAGGAACATTGAAATCGTGGTCACGCTTTTCTTACTGTTGACCAGGTTGTTGTAATTTGCTGCCGTGTTCTCATCCCATTTAATGGCAGTTCCATTCCAATCCCCGCCAAGCCATACTGTAGCGGTGCTGTCCTAAACACGCTTTGTTCCTTTCTCACTCATTCTCTCATGCGCTCTCTCATGCGCTCTCTCTCGCTCTGTCTCTCTCTCTCCCTCGCTTTCTCTCTTCACTCACACATACCGTTTTGCTTTCTCGGTCTCTCTGTCAGTCTGTCCGTCTGTCTGTTTAACTCTCTCGCCCCCCCCCTCTCTGCCTCTCTATCTCTCTTTCTCTCTCACTCGCTCTCTCTCTCACTTAATCTCTCACTCTCTCTATCTCACCCCAATCTTCTTCATGGCTTGATCCATCAGCGCCATATTATCAAAAGCATTCTGCAGAGAAGCTCCCTTCTGTTCAAAGCTAAATTCCGTTCTACTACAGTCTTTGAAATGACCTACTTTTTACACACATTCATCGCCTCGACCCTCATCAATTTAGTAGGATAAACTGAATAGCAATTCTGACCCGACGCATCCCGGATTGAATCCAATGGACAGAAAGCGGAAGATTTTATGAAAAATAGTGTCAGAATCAGAAGTCCCGCTAGACGGTGCATTGAGCTTCTTGCAAAAAACTGGGGCTTGATCAGTTGTGCATCCAGACTTAAAGAAGCTCTTATCGGCCCGCTCGGTAAAAGATAAGACAGTGTCCAAGAAAACACGCCTTTTCTGGCCGGAGTTTAGGGTTTTTTAGGGTGGATCGGGCGGAGATTCGCACCAAAAAACGTGCTGGTTTTCTTATCTAATAGGGAGGGCGGGGGAGCACGAAAATGAACAAGGAGCGTTTGTCCAGAATAGAGTTTAGGTGCAGAGGGGTACAGTTAGTGTGGCATGACCCAAATTTCTTTCATCTTTTTTTGCTTGCCCCGACTAGCTTCACGTTTCTAAGCTAAGCTTTAAGTTTCGCTAATTGTTGTCCAAAAAACTTGTGATTTTTCATACACCTGAAAATTTCGATTTCGACCTGCAAATAACGTTGTAGGTATTTTTCTGAATAAGGTTTTATTAAGAATTATTTTTATGCTTCAAAAGTTGGCCGGCTTCTTGCAGACGGCGTTGTACCCCTTTAAGTCGTAGATGGCGGCCCACTTGTTCAGATAGATCCAATATTGATGGCTCGGCCCCTCGTCGTGACGAGTGGTGATCAGCTAAAAAATAGCTTATGTGCTAGAAGACCTTTTTCATTCACCTGAACATAGGGTTTTCCACCACGATTTTCTGGTTCGCCGGCCGCCCAATTTGTATAGGTGAAGTTGGTGCCGTCGGACCACACAAAATCATAATCTCCGGGTCCCGTCTGGAATTAAAATTTGGCATGAGGATTCGATTGCCAAAAACCTTACCCGTTTACCGCCAATCCACGTAGCAGCTGTGGTCCAATTTGAAAATCCGTTTTCGATATTCAGGTATGTGTCGGACATTTCTGAAATCTGGTTACGCTGCAAGCGGCTGGACTTCGGGCTACCCCTTGTGCGCTCGCCCCGTCGTCGAACCGCGCGCGACCTGGCTCATTATGTCCAAAATCGTTCAAAAGCCCGTTCACCACTCGTTTCACCAGCGCCCCTTGAAGTTAAATTGAATAATTTAAACAGAAACTTTTTTACAATTTTTTTATCAGTTTGGGGGTTTCTGACTAAGCCCTATCCAAATCCCGAAGAGACCTAAGCTCTAGCTCATTTTCCCTCCGATTTGAATTTGGCTTCGGGCAGACGGACAGGCGGAAACCACAGCAAAATAATAAATATAGTTGATGGGCTACCAAAATATGTCTTACCCGCCACAATTCGATTCTCCTCATCGGAATGTATCGAGGCAAGCTCGGCGCCTAGCTCCTGACAGCGCGAGTGAGCTTGATACCAGGTCAAGCCGGCGAAGTCGCCGATAAGCTAAATAAAAGCAACACCTCGCAAATTAAATATCCCTTCCTTGCCTTATAGCAATTTTTCAAGCTCTGGGAATATAGCCATTCGTCGTCGCATGGAAAAAGTTGTGTCACTTTCTGAATTTTGCATGTGAAAATCCTGCAACCGTTTACATACCTCATCCTGACCAATACAAGCAACTGCATAACTCCCACTGTTGTACAGTATCCCATTTTCCATCTGATAGACGAAGGACCAGGTAGCCGGAATTTGCTTTATCTAGCGGACGCCGTAAACAAAGTATTAGCGTTTTTACTATTCAAAAGATTGTTGTATTCTGGTGCCGACTTGTCATCCCAATTAATGGCAGTTCCATTCCAATACCCGCCAAGCCATACTGTACCAATGTTATCCTAAAAGACACACCAACAGTACATCTGGGCCAAGCCTCAGCCTGAACTCATAAATAATCGTAAGCGTCAGTCGAAGCATAGGCCCGAGCTTAAACACAAGCATAAGCCTGCTTATGCCGAAGCCTAAAGCTAAGCCTAAGCTGGGGCTTAAGCCCAAATTCAAGCCTACCAAGCTCACTCACCCCAATCTTCTTCATCGCCCAGCGCCATATTATCAAAAGCGTTGTGAATTGAGGCTCCTCGTTGATAAAAACTAAACTTTTTGCTTCCTTTGTGAATTTTCGAATTTTTTACGAGTTGATCGACCCACTTTTGACAATTATCCATAGCTTCCGTCCTCATCAATTTTTCCGTAAATACCGAATAGCAATTCTGACCGGAAACATCTCGGGTAGAGTCCCGAGGGCAAAAAGCATGGCTTTCTCCAAAAAATATTACAACCAGAAAGCTTTGCACAAATATGATAGGTAAAGTGAGCATATTTAGCTGCCTGGAAAAAAAGACTAATTATAAGCGCTCGCTCGGGCCTCGCCGGAATAAAAGCGCTTATCAGTGGCACGAAAGATTAATGTGGGGGAAATACGGCTTTTCTGACACGAATTTGAGCTTTTTAGGGCCCTCGAGGGGAAAGATTGGCATTACAAAAAACGGTGTTGTTCTTCTTTTTATCTATGCGGCAGTCAGTACAAGATACTTGGAGCTACTTTTAAATAAAATTTTTGCCACAAAGTGTGGCTTGCTGCCAAATTGGGCTCTGAAACAATAGCTGCCTTTTTGGACGCTTAGGTTGGCCTAACCGTTTTGGAAATTTTGCTGCGTTCCCAAATATTTATTCTGTAAAAAAGCGAAATTATCAAGTTCTGCGCTGTCAAAATTTCGCCGGTTTCTTGCACACGGCATTGTAGCCGTTTTTGTCGTAGATGTCGTCCCATTTGTTTAGGTAGCGCGAATCGACATCCCCGTACTCGTTGTGCCGCGTCGTGTAGATCTGGAAATTAGGTCCAACTGCCTATGGATAACAACATTTTACTGCCTCGATCAATTAAAAGCGCGGGAAATAAGGCTTTACAATTTAGTAGCAAGACTAAGGAGATAAAATTAAAGTTAAGTAATCCACATTTTTCTCACCTGGACCCACGGTTGCCCTTCAGGACCATAATTATCCGGTTGATTATCGGCCCATTTTGTGTAGTCCCATTTGGTACCGTCCGTCCAGACAAAGTCAGTCTTTCCGGGTCCCGTCTGGAATCCAGAATGCCGATAAAATTATATCTCTCACTCGTTTTCCACCAATCCATGTGCACGCCGTGGTCCATTTAGAGAAGTCGTCTTGGATGTCGAGGAAGGTGTCGGCCATTTCTGAAATAGAATTTTCAGAAAATTGATAAAACTCTCCAGAATCAAGTCATAAGTGTTAGCTATTATATTCTACATTAAATATAGAAATTTTATGGATATTCCATACCGACAACGATCCGATTCTCTTCATCAGAATGGATTGACGTCAGATCCGCTCCAAGAGATAGACACCTCTGATGCGCTTGTGGCCAGGTGAAGCCCGAGAAGTTGCCGATTAACTATAAAAATTGTGCTGTTTCATGTAAAGTCTAATGCAAAGGTAAAGAACCTATAAGAAACCCTACAAAAAGCGACTTACCTTGTAGCAACTCTTTAACCTGGCCGAGTACAGCCACTCGTCATCACAGGGAAAGACTTGTTGCGGTTTCTACGAATACGTTTATGGTATCGTTAATCTGATGCTTTTACAGGATCTTGTCCAATACAAGCAGTCGCATAGCTACCACTCTCCACAATATCCCATTTTCCATCCGATAATCGGAGCACCAGGTAGCCGGAATTGGCTTTTGCTGGACGAATTTTTATAGCAGGATCAGAATCTTTTACGATTTTGAAGATTATTATATTCAGGCGCCGAGTTGTCATCCCATTTAATGGAGGTACCGTTCCAATACCCGCCAAGCCATACCCTGGCTGTATTGTCCTAAAAAGGTAGAAAATCCGTGCAAGCTAAATAAAATAAAATAAAAAACAATCCTAAGCACAAGCCTAAGCCCGGGTCTAAGCCTGAGCCTAATAAGTCTAAGTCTAAGCGTAAGTCTAAGCCTAGGCCTAAGCCTAACTCAAAGCCCATGGCTAAGCCTAACCCATGCCAAGCCCGTGCAAGCTTGCGCATTTCTTCGCCCAAGCCGACGCCCGGCTAAGCCCAAGCCTAAGCCTAGCCTAAACTTAAACCTGGTTTGAAGCATAAGCAAAGCTTACTCCAATCTTCTTCCTAGCTTGATCCATCAGGGCCATATTGTCAAAAGCGTTATGTAGGGAAGCACCGGCCTGGTTGAAGCTAAATTCACCATATTTGCGGGTCTATACTTCGTGTTACCAAATTTTTGATACCGTCTTGCCGGTCGTAATCGATTCCACTAGCTAAAATTCACCTACTTCCAGCAATAATCCATCGCCTCCGTCCTCATCAACTTTGTTGGATAAACGGAATAACAATTCTGACCGGATGCATCCCGGATCGAATCTCGAGGACAAAAACCGGAAATAGACTTCGTAAATGAGAATAGCAAGGTGATCAAAGCCACAATTTTCATCTTGCTCTAACAGTCCGAGCAATCAATGTGCGTGCAAATTTCCAGCGTTCTCTTGGCTTAAAAGTGCTTATCAGGGACTGCAGAAAGATTAGGCCGCCATAACACTCTTTTTTTCGGTCCGGCGCTTCGCCCGATGTAGGGGGAGATTGTTGTAAGAAAGGCGCGGTCTTGTTATCTACCCGGAAATGGAAGGGCGGCATGGAATTGTTGAAAAGTCAGGATTGCTGGTGACTAATTCCTTACAGAAAACCGGGTGCCGCTAAAGAACGGCTTCTTATCTTTATGGAGGACACAGCTTAGCACGTAATAGGCAAAAAAAGAACTGGCTAGGAATTAGAAAAGGCGTTGGCCGATGAGCAATTGCTGAATTCTGTTCGAATGAATTGCTGAATTGCAATCCTGTTTGTTCATTGAATTGATTTTCCGCTTTTCGTGTTGATGCTAAAAACAGCAGATTTTATGATAGTTATTTACTAGAAACTTTATTTGCGCTAATCGGGATGGTACACGAAATTAGATAACAAGAAATTTATTAAAAATCCTGCGGATGTCAAAAGGTCGCAGCCTTCTTGCAAATGGCATTATTGCCCCGTGAGTCAATATAGATGTCGTCCCATTTGTGTAGGTATTTCGAATCATTGGGGCCATATTCAATGTGGTGCGTCGTGTAAATCTAAAAAGACGGCAGCATAAAGTTTCAGCCTGTTTCCTCGTTTCCTCAAAGCGTTGACTAATTACGCAATGTAATCTCGTGAGTTCGGATCCTAGGTGGATTCAATTTGTTCTTTTTGGTAGTTTGGCAACAAAACACATTTCACGGCCTTCGGTGTGCGAGGTTTAAGCCACGCTCCCGCTCTAGCGCCGCAGGCCAAAGATTAGTTCCTGGGCCCAGGTTCTTGCGCCGAAGGCCAAATCCTGGAGAAAAAAACAGTAACTAGCGCCGCACGCGCAGAGATCCTAGCCCAACGTTGGTTCTGGCGCCGCAGGCTGAAAAAGAAAGTATTCAAATTGATGGTTTCTCGACGGAGTTCAGTTGAAAAGAGCCGCGAAGCGGTCTTTTTCCACTGTTGTGATTATAAAGCAGAAATAAACATAAATTGACCAATTACATTTGTTACGTCACAGCTGAATTATAGATCATTAACAATTACATATGATAGCAATCTATCTCAACTCACATGAACCCGCGGCTGCCTCCCATTCATATTATCAGGTTGCGTGGCGGCCCAATTTGCATAGTCAAACGCTGTGCCATCAGTCCAGGCAAAATCCGACAGTCCGGGGCCATCCTCAAAATTATTTTTGATCCCAAATTCATACATTTCAAACTACTCGGTATGCCCCAACCCAAGTCGAAGCCGTTGTCAAGTTGTACCAGTCGAAATTGATGCCCAGATAGGTATCAGCAAGTTCTAAAAGGCGCTGTTCAACGGATCGCACAAAGCATTTTATATGTAGTCATCCTGACATACCGACAACGATCCTATTTTCTTCATCAGAATGAATAGACGTTAACTGCCCTCCCAGTGACATACACCTCAAATGGGCTTCATACCAGGTGAAGCCGGAAAAGTTGCCGATAAGCTGAAATCGTGAAGATTTGCGCATCGGCTTAGGTTTTACCTTGTAGCAACTCTTCAACTTGGCCGAGTACAGCCATTCGTCGTCGCAAGGAGCCCCCTTAATCGTACCTTACATATACCTTTAGTTACTAGCAACCTGATCCTGTCCAATACAGGAAACCGCGTAGCTTCCGGTCTGCACAATGTCCCATTTTCCGTCTGATAGGCGGAGCACGAGGTAGCCGGAATTTGCTTTTTCTACAAAAAAAACTTGAGGTCAAGGCAAAAATTTTCTTACTATCGATTAAATTATTATATTCAGACGCCGAATTGTCATCCCATTGAATTGCAGTTCCGT